>CM057812.1:72510955-72753455 GCA_030067965.1 Latrodectus elegans | reverse complement strand
AGCAGTTACCATGAGTGCAATATTCTGGAGAAATTTTCCCTTCCTTTCAGATCAAAGTCAAAATTGGAGTGAATTCTCTGGTGGTGCCATCTATCGGGAACTTAGAGCAAAGTAGTACTTTCACTTTACTTGATGCTCTGATTAAACGAAAGCCGCACCAACTCAATTAATTTGCATAGCCAAGGTACAGCGAGCTTGGCTTGTCCAAGTGTCCTAACTAACAACAAATAAGTTTACTATCATTTGCAATTTGAAATCTGGGGTCTCATTTATAGTCCATTTTCCTTTAAATTCAGCTTAACTTCAGAATATCCGGGAATTTTCAAAAAAATGCTTTTGTATGCCAAAAGTAACATGTCTTTCTTACAGTTTCACTTCTCTCACCCTTTTTTTTTTCCCCCATTTACCGTCTCTTTTTCAGCATTTTTTTTTTTTTTAAAATTCTGGAAACATTTCTGGTGGTCAGTGATTTTGATACGGAGTTCGAATAATTAGAGTTCTACTGTATGTGAAATATTCGATAGTTCAGTTCGAACAACAGACGCCATTATTGCTTAAACATTTAGGTTTCAAAGCAGAAAAATCATTCTAGTTTTTAACAATGATGTATTCAGAATACAGTGCTGGATAAAATTCTGATTGATACTGAATAAGAATATATTTTAAGGAAGATTACATTGTTATATTAGGCTGTAGTAATTGAGCAAAAAAAAAGGGTTTCAGGCTTAGAGCTCTAATTACAGCATCTCGGATATTCTTGCATACCTGACTCTTACTTTCTTTTAAGTGTGAAGTTTTAAGAACACTTTGTAATTTCAGAAATTAGAGTTGACATCTACACTGTGTCAAGAAATAAAATCAGGCAGGGAATACGCATATACAGGGAATAATACAAAAAAAAATTCTTAAAAATATACAGAGATTCCTTACTGAAAATAAAGCAGTTTAGGAGCTTCATTGGCAGTTAGGGTTCAACAGTAAAAGAAATGTGAAATGACCATTATCATACCATTCTAAACATGCTCCATAAAGCTGAAATCAGGGTGAATGATCCATTGGGGAATATTTTCCCGTTTTAGGAAAAACTCTACTAGATGAGCTCTGTGAGGCTACTGTTATCGTATACCATATAAAAGTCAAGGCTAAGTACACTCTTGCATATGTAAACATAAATCTCTAAAGCTGTAATTCACATCTATCAGTGCTTTTTTTTAACATATAAAAATGTGAACATTCAATATGATTCTCGCCAAGAACTCTTGTAGTTCAATGTTGTAGCGGTCTATTTTACAAATAATGTATTCCAAATAACGATTCTGTTTTTCTCCATATAGAAATACCTGACACATCTTCTAAACCAGGATTGGACTTAACAATAGAAAGAAGAATAATCTCACTGATCCGTGCTTCAAACTCTTATGTTTACACCAAGCTAATAGATTCTATTATTCACAAAAATAAGATGCATACAAATAACATGTATTATTGTAAGCATTAATTTCCTATAAAATCTTCTGGTTCATATTCGTGAAATTTAGCTATCTCCAACTAAGTCATAATAATGCTAAAATATGTATCATTCCTGTTAACTATCAATATAATAGATATATTGTGGCTGTTTGATGATTTTTTTCCAAGCTTTTTCTAGAAAAATTAGATGCCCAAAAACAATATTTTAAAAACTAAACACGGCTATGAACAGTGAACTTTCTACATAGATAAATATGAGGCTTCCTGTTTTCATCATTTTCAAGATCTTCCAACCCATTTCATCATATCAATATTTAGTTATTAATTTTTGCTGTTTGAGTTTAAGAGAATGTTGTACAATAACACCAATAAATTTGTCGAAAATGTGTGACTGATCTACATGCAAATTTTACCGTAGCTTTTAAGAAACGTGTCTTCTATTGGCTCCTCTATACATATTTATTCATTTTTATATTCTATCCATATTTAAGTACTCAAATACTCTCAACTAGTATTCAAACAAGCTCTTATTTAATCTTTATTTCAATCGATTTTTTCCATAAAATGTGGGAAAATATATGCAAATTCACTCAATTCTAAACAATCATGTTTTTAAATCAATAGTGCAATTGAAATCATGGAATTAAGAACTTTTCAGAAGTAATTCTAACAATTCGAAAGCTAAAAGTGTAAGCTCTTATACATATTCATAGCGATGTTTTTGATAGCTGATTGAAATATAATCTGAAGATTAAATATTTGACAAGGATTTAAGGAATTCTAAATTTACTACAGAGAAATTGTTTTCTGTAGAAATGACATTATTCCTAATTACTGAATTGTGTGGTTCCAAAAATAAATGAATTTCCTATAATTTCAGAATTGGAGTTAAATATGCAGAAAATGATATTCTACAAATAATTATGTCATTTTCTGATTGTTAGAAAACAAAGTCACAGAAAATATTTCAAAGTAGTACAATGAGTTTTTAATATAATGATAAATCCAATTATTAAAAAAATTTTCATTGAACAAATATTTCTCAGTATTGTGCATACACTCTGTTAATTTGCTATAACGATTTCTATTTCAAAATATTCGAATCTAAAAATCTCAGCTTATCATTTCTACGGAAAATTACATTCCAGATCTTTTTACTCAAAAAAGTAAAGGTAAAGTGATACCGATCACATTAAATTAACTTGTATGAAATTAAACAGAAGATATGAAGCTAAATAAAAGGTAGAAACCTTTCCTAACAAAACTTTCTTATCATTCATCTCAACTGTAGATTACAAATGCCTCATGTAATTGATAATTGATATATACCCATTGATTTTGAAAAAAGATCACCAGACAACACTGAGTTTATATGTTGATGATGTTTACATATAAGAACAAAATTCAAGACAATGATAAAGATTTAGTTGGAGAGAGATGCGTGTCATTTTTAATAATGAAGATAACTTTGTAGCAATGCAATTGATCTAACATCAATCATATAATCATAGAGAAAATGTAACAATAGTTCAGACTGTGAAATATCACTTGCTAAAATAGTCTTCGATGAGTGAGTTTTAACATCTCTAACATAAGTGGATAAAATTTTAGAGCTGGACTATGTTCTAGATTTGTATTTGCTGTTATGCTATGTTTCTATTTGTTATAATTTCCTTTCGAATAGAAAATAATGTGAAATTACTCCGAGTCATTGTTGTGGGGTATTTCGAAGACTTAAATTTTGATCAAACAGAATTCTAATCAACTAGTTTAACAGGTTAAAATTACTTTTGGAACTAAAATTCGACCCTTTAGAGTGTATAGCTTAAAATCCCATTATTAGAGTAATCCAATCAATTATTAGACATGTGAACATCTCGAATGGTTTTTTTTTCTTTCAGATCCTCGACAAATTTTTATTTATATGAATGATGATTGGATATTAGGTAATATTCATATTTCATAAATCTGTAAAAACTCTGTACCTGATTCTTGGAAATGACCGGAAATCTACCAAGCACTCACATCAACAAATAAGCAAGTAATACTACATCAGCAGCTCGCTTTTAACGTGGGACCTTCTACTCCAAAAAGGACAATTGAACCACTTGGTCATAGTGTGAGTTTTGTGATTACCATTGATATCAGTTAGAGGACAACTTAACGACCATTATGAGACATTTTAATATACCTGGGTTTTTATCCAACAGGCTACCCTTGACGAAGAGACTTTAATATCCATATAGTTTATATATTGTGAGCTGTATTCACAATTCTCAAAGGAGAAAACTCCGAAATTTCCATTGCCTACAGTAATAGATTCGCAAGCAGATAGCAGAAATACAACAGTTATTTGTTGTTGAGCAGTAAAGGTGGATTTCTACACCAAAAAACACCATCTCATTACTAGCCACTGTGGGCCCTTATGGAATTGTATTCATGACCACCTAATGGGTATAGTACTTCATTTTAATACCCACCGGAGATACTGTGTTAGAGCTTCAATGACTCAGTAGCTTCATGCCGCTCTCCATTAAGATCAGAAAGTGAAGTATCATTTGCCGCGGGCAGTGATTGGGAGGGTGATCACATACACTCCCTCACTGTGTTGCTGGAGCTCCGTGGGTTGGGAACGTGACCACGTTACTATGTGGCGTCCAAAGTTCTTCTGTTTGTTTGGTGGGAATGTCGAGAGGAGGGTGCCAGCTCAAGTGTGACCTTTTTATTTGATTATGGTTTAAAATTACGAGGCTTTTGATGATGGGCAAATATTCCAAATCCATTAACCTAAAGGCACTGTCCAGGGCTAACCTGCACCGCTATGTAGCATGTGCAAAACCTTCTAGTGTATGACTAATGCTACACTCATTTATTAGTGGGGTTACCCATTATTTGGGTAACAAGACCTCCCCCCTCTGTCCTAAATGTCATGGACACCAGGCTTCTCCTGAGTATATCCTGAATTGTATGAATATACTATGAGACGAAATCTACACTTCTCCCCGGCTTGTCATCGATTTCCTCTCCGTCAACGGATTCCTAGATTTGGTCTGACTCCGTCAGACCCTTGGAGATAAGCAACAACACTCATTTATGTGTTAAAAAGAATAAGTGCATCCCTCCTCACCAAAGTGGGTTTCGTATGAGATGATCTACTATCGATAATATCATTGATTTAGAATCCTAAATTCGAAATGCTTTTGTAACAAGAATCCATCTGTTTCAATCTTCTTTCAAAATGATGACGCACTTGGTGATAAGGGAGTATTCCAAACCTTTTAACCTAAAAGGTACAGTCCGAGGCTCGCCTACATCGCCTTGTTATGTATGTGTAGTATGTATGTATAGATATTGAGTTCTGATGACGTGTCGCAAGGAAGGAAACCACAAAACTCCCAAGAACCTTTTACAATTGACATGCATGAAAAAGCATATTTCAGTGATCACTTGGATCGAATCCAACAAGGAATGCGTTATCGTTTCACTTTCATAATGATGAACCTTTTCAAAATTGACTTTAAAAAAAGTCGCTCTTTTAATGTATAACCCAGAATTTATTAAACATAATGAAATTTGAATATGTTAATTTTTATCATTCAATAAGACAAGCATTTTATGTAAATAATTTAATTAGAGGCAAAGAGATTCGATACTAACCAAATTTCAAAGATAATAGCTAATGCATTGCACTTCATTACAAACTTACACATAAATTTTCCGTAAAAATTATATTTACTCAATTTTTTCTGTATAAAGAATTATTAAGGATAAATATTACACAAAATGGATGATATTTTAATTTTTAAAGGCAAATATATTTCCAAAATGCTGTTCGTAAAACAAGTATATGTCTATATGACCTATTTAAAAGATCAAAATTTAATTCATGAAGCAAATAAATTATTTATAAATCTGAAGCATGTATACATAAACAATATCAAGTTTGAAATATGAAAACAAATTCCATCTGTAATTTTTTCTAGATAAAAAATTAAAATTCTGTTTTTCAATATATTCTTATGATATTTCAAAAATAAGGAAAAATATAAGTAATATAAATAAGTAAAAACAAATTCTTACTTATATTCTACAAAAAAAAATAAAGTTAAAAAAATAAAACAAATAGTATCGTATCTTTCTAAATGTCTTGAACACTGTACAGTATAACAATTAAAGCAAAATAAAAAGTATAAAAACTCCTCTTATGAATTCTCGACGGAAATCAATTTAATTTAAATTATAAGAAAAGAGATTAAAAAATATACATTTCTACAAAAAAAATAAGTTTCTTTTTAATGAAGACGATTATAATCTATAAAAAATGAAAAATAAATCAACTTTCTCATGGATAAAGACAGTGAAATGATTGTTAAAAAAAATTATATTTTTATGGGTTTTTCGTTGTTATCATTTATAAATTTCATGATAAATTAACTTAACCGACTTAATTTTTCATGATTAATGGTCACCGTAATTTTGTATTCTAAATTTCCATATCCCTAATTGACTGTTTTAAATCTAATGATTTTTTAAAAATTATTTATATATTAGTAATTAGCATCATAAATTAACTTAATTAAGTTAATTTTTTATTAAATAGTTTAAATAATAATTTTAATGCAAAATTTTTATTGTTGATTGGAAATAATTCTTTGTTTTACATCCTTATATAATACTAAAATCTAATATTTTCTTAATTGCGTTTATTGATATACATAAAAATATTTAAAATAATACTTAGTATGATTATTTTCATTAACTGAGTTAATTTTTGCAGACGAATAGTGAGTGCAATTTTTATTCTATACCCTTAGCTCTAACACAGTTAAGTTTAATAAATTTTTATAAATTGTGTTAATTTATGTGAATAAAATAACTTAAAATATTGTATGACAGATTTAATTTTATCCAATACATAAATGTGAATAAAATTTTAAAGAACATTAAAAATAAGAGACATGTATGTGTAAAGTGCTTTTTAATAAAATACCTACACACTGAGTTCGATAAATCAAATTATCACAATCAGGTGCTTAATTAGGCAGCTGTGATGCATTTCTGACTAACTATGGCTAATAAAAGAACCGTTGACTACAGTCATTTTTACGCTGACTGTATTGAGTTCCGTTCTGGAAACCCGGTTGCTTAGGGTTCTCAAGGTGCAGGTTCGAGGTTCGATACTCTGGCTGGGCAAGGTCGACTCAGCCTTCCATCCCTTCAGTGGGTTGATAAAGTGATTACTAAGCATGCTTGGGAACTAAACACTGGGGGATTCACATTACGTTAACCACCTAATCGGGACACATGCTTCACACCCCAGTCCCCCTCTGTTAAGAGAACAGTGATGGCACTGTAGGTCTTGACCCAAATGGGCTGTCGTGCCACAGAGTTTAGTTTGAGTACGTTATTATTTCACAAACAAGCAAATCACTCCTTTTTGGAATTTAAAAGGGGGTGCGGTTAGAGCTTCATTCTTCTATTCTGTGAGTCTGGATTCAAATCCCAATGATATTTCATTTTTTTATCAGTACTGAATTTCTTTAGTTATTTTGGCAGATTATCTCCTAATAACTCAAAATTTCCTACTTAACTGTTGTTAATAACCCATAACATTATTCAAACGAACTCTAACATGAAAAGTTACAATTTCAGTTTTTCTGGATTTTTTTTTTCTTTTAAGCAATTACTTTTTTTTCACATAATATTAATAATTTGATCACATTATTAATTAAAAAAAGATTTATAAATTTCATCACAGTAATGTAATGTATATTTTTACAAGAATTATCTACAATTAAAGAAAATTATTTCACCAAGAAGCAATATTTTATTAATTTATGTAATGTTGTTTAATTCTATAAAAGTTATTACATTTTAAGATTGCTTTATTTCTATTAAATGGAACGTCACGTTTTTTTTCATTTGTCTAATTAAACTTTTAATTATAAAGTGCCAATACAATTAAAACTCACTTCTTATATGTTTTCATGGTTTTATTTTCACACAATGTAACAATAGCTGCCTTTGTACATATTAAAGTTATATAATGAATCACTAATTAGGATTCAATCTAAAAAACATTAAGTGACAAAGTGCCTCAAATATTTTAGTTACATTTAAATTAAAAAATCAACGTACTTGAGCCACTGACCTCTAAAAAATTTTCAAGTAAGCAACAAAGGACATTTCATTAAATTTAATAATAAGTCAACACCTTGACGATCTCCAATATTTGAGATTGTTAAATAATTTGCAATGAACTTGATCAACATGAAAAAGGTTCAATATCGTGTAGATAGTACTATAAATATAAGCATTGATTGAATCCGTACAAACTACATGAAATGTCAAACTCAATCTGAATCCAATTCAAGAGTATTACATTTAACAAATAGACTAGTTCAGTTCTGATAGTGCTTGTATATCTATTCTTAAAAGTGCTTTTCATTTTTCCATCAAAAATAATATCACTGTGGTTTTTAGTGCAATTTAGAAGAAAGTTATCCAGGTTTGTTACGCTGTTAAACAATAGGAGACGGTATCTGTGTTCTTGTTGGATATCTGTTGCGAGGATATCTATATGGATATATATTTTACCATTATATAAAATCTAACGGACTGTAGTTGCTGTAAGGCATCTTCATATGAAGTGAGTAAATTCTGGTAAGTATTTTGTAAATAGTGGGTCGTATTTATTTCACACGTTAAAAATTCTGGAAAATTTCCAAGTACCCGTTCTCAACGCTTACTGTATCTTTATGGTAAGAGAGATCTTTTTTAAGCTAAAACTCCAGGATCCTGTGCCAGCAACTGTTGAACAACGGGAAATGGATCATGTGCCAGCAACTGTTGAACAACGGGAAATGGATCATGTGCCAGCAACTGTTGAACAACGGGAAATGGATCATGTGCTTTTACTTTCTGCAAGCATGTCTTTCAGAGAAGGACCTTGGTTATTTTTTAAATACTTCTATTGTGGCACATAAATACGACCCATTATCTATAAAAAGTCCTTCCAAACGGCAGTTTACTTAGTAGGTTTTAAAATATCTTACAATAGCTTTACGCCATTAGGCTGTCCACTCTGCAGTGCCAAAGCCCATTCATACAGACGTGAAGAAGACACGATGCCTCCTACAGAAGGCAGATGCTCAACCCTATCCTTGTTGATCAACAATACTTAAATCAAAACCTGTATCTTTCGCTAATAGTTAATTTATTTGACTAGGGAACAAAATAGAAGTTTTTTGCACTATTCTTCATCTGTGATATGTGGAATCTATTAGCTATATTTGAAAACTTAAGTTTTCATGGAAATATCAATAATAAGCAGAAAATTTTATAATAACTCCTTAGGTTAATATGCTAGATTATCCATTCCATATTTTTAAACATTGATTCTGTTACTTTTTTATTGATTTTGCTTTCGTTTTCCTTAATTAAATGTAATTTTTATTCGTTTAATACACATAATAAATATTAATCTTAAGGTGAAAAAAATAATCATTGGTAATCTCAATAATTTAAATTTAATATTATTATGCATCATTTATCGATAAAAAATTTTACTAAAAAAAAAATCAGTATTGTCTTGATTTTTAACTGTAAATAATTAGATTGCGAGAGAATATATCATCATGCATAATATCTTTCAGAAATTCATGGGATGTTTACAATTTGTTTCTGCGTCCGGAAACAAAGATAACGAACTCTTTAAATTTTAAATATGTTTTTCCATTGATGTGAAAGAACTAAATTATTTCTGCTACTTTCCAAATACGAAAATCAACTCTGCATCATTTCGTTCTGCAGTTCCAAAGTACGCTAAGAAATTTCTTTTATCAAAGTAGTTTTTATTCGTACGCATATATGTATTTTACTATTTACTTGATTTATAAATTAAATACATAATGAATTTTTATGTTATCAGTGTTTTGATTAAAAGGAAAAATTAATTAAAAAAAATATTTGAATTATGCTTTTCATATTTCGTAAAAACTCATCAAACTTAATTGGTAAAAAGTTTGAATTATTAACTCATCGGAAATTTTATTGCGTAGTCGTATAACTGGTCTTTAATCAATTATGTTGAATTTTTTTTCCATATTTTAATCTACTTCAATTTTGATTCATAAAACATGAATTAGTTGTTGTTCATTGGAATTATGATTTTTAAGCACATATTCCTAATACTAAATAGTTGACATGATTGATAAATACTTTCTCTCCTGTTTAGTAGAATAATTTCTGTATCATTTAATTAGGAACTAATTTCATTAAATAATAGTACATTTTAAATAATGAATATATTTTACATTACAAATTTTTTTAACTAAACATATTTTTGTGATATTAATTTTTAATATATTCCATGGTATTTTTTAAGGTTTATCTTTTTTTTCATAAAAAAAGATCTGATTAGCCCTTATTCAATTTTAAGAAAATTTTGTATAAAATTATAGGCTTAAAAATAGAAGGGCAAACATTACAGTCAAGTATTTTAGCAAAACTCAATTTCGTGTATGAAAAATTTAGGAAGTACAAAAATAAGTAATAAAATTACCCAAACAATAGGCAACATTTCTTTCTTCATTGTAAAGTATGAAGATATATATATTTTTTGTTATATAAAATATTTTATATTGATAGTTAAGAAGCTTTTAAAACAATACGCTGTTTTACTTTGAATATTCTCGTCAATAAAACATACTTTTCTGCGATCACTAGCCCTTCTCCCTTCGGACATCCAGTATACAAACTTGTAAATATGCATAACATAGCTACATCTACTTTGTGCGTAAACTTGCCTAAAATATATAATATAGCAACAACAATATTGTGCGTAAACTTGTACAAATGAATAGCTATATCATCGAACATCCTATTTCTTAATTACCAAAATGAATATTTATAGCAACAGGTATATCCTTATCATGTGACACCCTGTGTTTAAACTTAATGAATAGATATAACAGCAAAACACCGGTGAGCAAATTTGTCAAAATGAGTAGCTTTAAGCTCTATGGCGCAAATAAGGTGTAAAATCCAGCGATACAAAACTAAATTTAACCACAGAGAAGTACTCTTAAATTTGTCTACTACTGAAATAAATAAAAATTAAAATATTAAAGTGTTAACCTATATAAAATATTTTTATACCTTTTAAAAAAATTAGTTATTTAATCAAATACTCACAGCATTTTTCACTTAATTTTAATGGTCTACTCAATTCTAAACTTTGTTGTTTCATTTTATTTATTGTTTTGAATAAAGACTGAATAATTTGGAGCAAATTCTTTTAAATTCACTTATATGTTTATTGTTTTGTATTATACGCAAATCAAAATTCCCTAGCGAAATAATATTCTAATATTTCCTTTTGTAATGGGGTAGAAACGTTAAACAACAAAAACTAATTTTATCATGAAACAAACTTTTTTTGTTATTAATATTTTTCCTAAAATAATTCTAACACTTTGAAACATCTAAATTTTTAAGATTATTTGACAATAATAACTATTCTTTTTCAAGTAAAATTTATTTTTAATCTGAAATTAAAAGTTGCAGTAAAATATCTCTTATTATAAAGACAATAATCATAAATTAATTTTGTCTTAAATAAAATTTCCTAATCCAATTCTAATAGATCATACTAAACATTTCGGGTAAGGTGTAGAATCGGGTACCACGTAGTTTGGTGATACATTTTGGCGATAAACATTAATTTCTGGTAATCTTGGTAACCGTATCCTTGCATAGATTCTATGTAGTGGCCATCTTGTAAGTCACATCTTGTCACCTATCTTAGAGCAAAAAAAATCGCCAAAAAATCAAAAGGTACCCAATAGTATGAACTTTACCAATATTTCCTAAAATCTAAAATGCATTTGCAAGAATTACTTAACTTTCATAAGATAGCTTCTTTCAAACATTTGTGAACATTTTAATACTCTGAAACAGGTCTGACAGCTCTTTTTTTAGTGTAAAACTTAGAACTAAAGATATGCTTATATACTTAGGATGATTTTAATTAAATTAACGGCTACTATCTTGCCTCTCATAAGACAATTGCACTTTTAATAATATTCAAATATTTTATACTACAAGTTATTTTACTATAAAAAAAGGAAAAAATTTAAAATTTTTAAATAATCCATAATATTTACTCAAAAAACAATTCTAATAAATCCAAAATATACAAAATTTGAATTACAAGCAAAATTTTAAATAATTCTTGAATATTAAAATAAATTAAAACAAAATCATAAAGTCACGCATAATAATAATAATAATATATATATGTATATATATATATATATATATATATATATATATATATATATATATATATATATATATATATATATATATATATATATATATATATATATATATATATATATATATATATATATATATATATATAGATATAAAAGATAAAGGATAAAACATGAAAAATATTAAAACCAGAAATATATTTGAAAAATACTAAAATATACGATGCAAATCATAAGAAGATATAAAGATATATGAATAGTTTATGTCTTATATATATATAAGCAAATAACTTTCAATAATGTAACTATAATTGAAAATTATCGGTAACAAAAGACCATCTTAATTATTATGTATAAATATGTAGTTAGTGTTTTTAATAAAAGAAAATTTTTGATAAACAGATAATTATACAGTAATAAAAAGTTCAAGCGTTTGTAGTATTAAGGGTTACAGCATATATCAACTGTAGTAGAAAAAGCAATTAATTTGAACGAGAAATTCAAAAGAGATTCACAAGTAATGTTTGAAAAATTTTAATAAAATTAGAGAGCGAAATATGGAAATATATGAATTCTTAGAGCACAGAAACAAGATACTTTACAATGAATCAATCTTCTTAGGAATTATCTCACTTTTTTAACAATTTGATCTATCTTCTTTCTAATCATCGCTGACTTATCAAGCACAGTTTTCTTTTTTATCAGCTTAATATGAGTGACAAAAATATAACTAACCAAATAACCTTTATTTTTCAATAAAAAATTTAACTATTGTAAAAATCATAGGAGACAGTTCTTCCAAAATGAATGAAATTATTTTATAAACTTTTTTTATTTAATATAAAATATTTTAAATTAGTTTTCCTTCATTAAAATATAGCATTATATTTTCTACAACACATATTTTCAGTGTATTCGTTAATTAGAAAAAAAAGCATTTTAATAAGTTTCAATGTATTAAAACTTGTTCATGAATTATCTACGTGAGGAATCCACAGCATCAACAACTAAATAGATTTGTTTTGCAGTATGTTATTAGTTTTTTCCCATTTTCTTGCCTAGATATTTGTGTTAAATTCGTATTCAAAAACGCGCGAAATATTAAAATATATCACACGATCTTGATCCACTTTTTATGTAATCTAACACTCATTAAAAAATTATGGTTAAATCAATACACTTCAGTATATTTTTGCTGTATATTTTCAATAGTCAAATTATAGCATTTTTAGCTAATCATAAAGAACTTATAATAAAGAAAAATTTTAAAAATATTATTAACTTATCTTCTATTTTAAAATAATAAACAATCAATATTATAAAATATATAGGATCAAAACAATCATAATAAACTTCAATATCTTTTTCGTGTTTTAATTATTATACTTTCAAAAAGCATTTTAATAAATAGTTTTGACAGGATTTATAAACAGTTGTTATAGCGAAATTAAATAAAACTTTCTTTAATATTATTGTCGTAAGAATTGAAATAAAATTCCTTGTTTCAAGGTAGTTGTAAGTAGGGATATTTTATGTATTGATGATATGATATAACTTATATTTAAAGCGTTATAAAATATATTGCTTTAAATATAATTATTATATTTAAAGCGATATATTTTATAACTTATATTTAAAGCGTATAAATATTTATAAATTTTTGTTCAGCTAATCATTAAATGATATCTATTATAATACAGTGCTTTGAAATGATATTTGATATGTTTGTATGATGTTAAATTTAAAATATTATTTTTGTATCTTTAAATATTATTTAATGTTCACTATTTGTTACACTCTTATTAATATAAAATAATATTTTCAATTTTTTGATATTAGGATTCAACCTGAAAACAAATAATGTTAATTTTAGGAAGAATGAATCATTCATTTATTCAAATCCATCTCAGAATCTTACAAGAATTACAATTTTTATGTATACATAACAAATTTTTTGTATCACATTATACAATAATTAAACAAATGAAAATTAAACACATCCAAAATTGTGAATGCTGTTTTGATATTTTATGTACATAATTTTTATTTAAAGTTGAATTTATTGACTTAATACTAGATATTTGAATAATATTGAATCAATGCTTCAGACTGAAACAAAGAAATAGTTTAAGTAATTCAAAACTTTTTCCAATATTCAAATGTTAATTTTAGTATTTTTTGAGGAATTATTAAAACTGATCACTAGGATAATTTGTCAAGTTCACTTGAAATTATCAAAAAAATTTTAAATATCCCTGATGACCTTTTTAAAGATGAATTAAGTTTATTGTGTAATATTGATCACAGTTGATTAATAGTATTTTTTTGTGTTTATGAAACAAAGCATTACATTGTTTTCAGAATAAATGTCATAAGCAGTTGAAAATGTTTCCATATATAACTTTAATCAATGATAATTTTAAAAAATTAATAAATTGAGTAATTAAGTAACGACATGAATTATATTAAAACAAAATCAATTTCATATGAGATGAAAAAAAAATATTTGAGATTTTAAAGTCTCGGATAATTACTAAACTTTTATCAACGAAATAAATTTAAATTATGTACCATTTAAAAATTTAAACAAAAATAAATCGAGCGTAATTATCCTATGATGTGATTTGATTAAAATATATCCTGAATTTAAAAGCCCAGTTGAACCCTACTAATAATTGATAATATCTAAATAATAATGTAATTTTACATAACTAAATTGTTCGTATTAACAAAATCCCCATTTGTTAATAATAATAAATTAGATAAATTATTAGTATAGTTATAAATTATTTCTTTATGATTTTTCATTTCATTTTAATTCTAATATAATAATAATAATACTATATTTATTTCATAATTTTTCTTAACAAATTATGAAATAAATATAGTATTATTCTCGTAATTAAACACTGTAAATCAATTAAAAATTCCATACGCTTTTTAACTAAATGTGTAATTTACATGAGCATTTGATGAAACATTGTATTCAAAAGAAGATCCTATGAAATTTTATATGTAAGATCATTAGAATTATATATATATATATATATATATATATATATATATATATATATATATATATATATATATATATATATATATATATATATATATATTCATAATAATCTTTGACGTTTAATAATGCTATAGTATCAATTGTAATTTTTCTATTGTTACAGTAATGTTAAGAAGCTTTTATAACCTATATATTAAAATAATTTAAATAATATATAAAATACATAAGAAAATAATATTAATTAATATTTTCATATTTTCAGTGGTAAGTGTGTTGGAAAAATTACTTACTATTCAACGTAAGATTCGACGTTTTTTGTTCGCATGCTTCTTGGTTTGTAAAACGTTCGACACCAGACATGATGAGTTTGATCTCGGCCAAGGCAAGAAACGCTTCTGCACACCTTAAACTTTAAAACTTATCTCAAGCTTCTCTTGTGCCGATCGCCAAATAGGGTAAGGACACCCCTAGTGGTGGTTTCTATAGCAACGCACTCCGCCACCACTTGTTGGTCCTTTGAAACTTAAGTTTTCTTGATACAAGGCATCACATTATATATTTACCTTGCATTGTCATAGTCTTGTATTTACTTTTTTTATTTAATCATAAACTGTGAAAAACAGTCATGAAAACATTTTTCTAACTCAAACTGTTTTGTAAACAGATATATCCCTAAATATTTTTGGGAGTACGTATTTGCATAATGTATACAAAATCTAATTATATAATGTATTATTATATATTAGCACATAATTATTAATCATACAATTTTGCATATAAATGTTTGATTAAAGAGATAATAAAATAATGCCTAACATAATAGTTTTGTGAAATAAATAGCTGTGTAATTAGGTATAGCAAACAAGTTGAAAAGAATTATTATTTAATGGTAATCTCAATCATGATTATATATCTACATTAGATCTCTTTACATTTGCATTATATTTCTTCTGATAATTGTGTTAAGTTTATATTTAATATTCACTATGTTATATATATTTAATGTACACGTTGAAAATGCCAATTTTGACCAAAAATGATGAATTTATTTTATTCTTTAGGTAAATAAGAAATTTAAATAACTTTCCGGAACAGGTTTGCTTTTGTCTCTACGTTAATTAGATTCCGAGATATAAATGATTTCGTAAAGATTAGGTTGATATAAATGATTTCGTAAAGATTTGGAAACCAAAACTGGATATTTAAAGCACCGGAAGTCAGTGTTTAAAAGGCCAGAATGATGTTAAAAATTAGTTTAAACAGTGTTTAATTTTCAAATACAAATTTAGTGAGCTATTAAAAGATAAATAAAATAAATACTTTTCCGGAAATAAATCTGCAAATCAAGTAAAAAATTAATCAGCAAATATGAGAATTTCTTATAAAGACACAACACTTTAATCTTTAAAGACGATTTTCTCAGAACTGGCTTTTACCTATAATTTGCACACTTCAAAAATGATAACTCAAAATATTTTTAGAATATCACTATGGAATTTGTGAATGAGCTTAATTCGTATATTGTTTTCTAGAGAAAGTGCTAAAAGAATTTGAACCACTTGAATGTTTCCTAAATTATGGCCTGTTATTCGAATAATGGCATTAAAAATTTGGCTAAAATTCCAGTATAAATATTCAACTGGCCTTAATTTTTTTATTTTTTAACAAAAACTCGAAATTTTAGTACATGCCCTAGATAACACAACATATAGGTTATTTGGTATTAATTTTTTCAAATATGTTTAATAGTTTTTGATGTAGCATTCTTTTTAAATTTTCAAAAAAATACTTAAAATTTTATACATATTTAACATTTCTAAAAAATAATATTGGCATAAATCAAATGTTAGTAGCTCAATATTATTGTTTTCTGAAACTAAATAAGAAAAAATGGGTACAATAAATATATGTAGTGTATTTCAAAAAAAGTGCTCCGAATGTGTTTGGGTACCTTCAATTTTTAGAACTTATTAAAGAAAGAATTAAAATTTTAAGAAAGAATTAAAATTAAAGAACGAATTAAAATTCCCATAAACTTTCCGTTTCCCTATATGTGATTAATACAAATATAAAATGTTTTGAATAAATTGCAAAAATATAAAGATTTCTCTATTCCGAAACTATTGTAAACTTTTTTCAAATTATAGAAACTGAAAATTTTATACTACTCAAAAATATTACTGAATTTTAAAACAGAATTAAATTTTTGAAAACTCTGAACAGTAACAGAAAAAACGGGATAACTGTTATTTTGGGATTTATTTAATTACTGTTAGCATAATAATTTAATATTTTGAAATGATTCTTTTATGTACGTCAATTCTAATTTAAATTTAACAATAGAATAATATAATATCGCACGTAACAACACCTTATTTGTGAATTAGACTAAAAATATGTTTTTTGAATGAATCGCGACTATTCGAAGTTTCAGTCTATGTAATGATTAATTGTAATCTTAATTAATCGCTTTTAAAACAAACGAAACAAATTTGGTCCTAAAAATCTGTCCAATAAAATATTGGGATTTCTTCAATAATATTTTGGTAAAAATTTGTCTATTGTCATTCCTATTTGTATCTGTCTATCTATTTATGTGAAAATCTTTGTTTATACGTGTGAATGTTTGTGTTTGTAAAGAAAAGTATTTATGCGTTTGATTATTTTAAACAAATGTGCATGTTTTATTCCAAATATTATAAATTTGATCTATTGGAATTATGTTACTAAATATGCATTATATTGTCTTTATATGATTTATTCAATAACAATTTATAAGAAAAAATTATAAATTATTAATTTTATCAGTAATTACCAACTTCTGCGTATTGAAAATATATAGCTAAATATTGTCACAATTTATAATCTTGAGTATGCCGACCAACTTGTCTAGTGGTCAGCGTGCCTGACTACGGATAGGAAGGTCCTGGGTTTGAATCCCGGTACAGGCATGGATATACTATCTCTCTCTCTATCCTGTCTTTCCTTTCCTTGTGTTGTGTGAATGAAGTATGAATGATGTCTACCCTATAAACGGGTCCTTATAGCATCTGTGAGGGTGCGATGGTGGCCCAACCCATGTGGTGCACCCTGGGCAACGCCTCGGAGGCTAAGAGGCCGGTTCCTTGGGTATCAGGGAACAATAGACTATGTTGCAGTTGTAACTGTCTACAATCTGCCATTGGAGAAAAAAATAAATAAATAATCTTGAATGTGGCTTAGTCTTTGATTGGAAACGATTTGCTTTCTTTTATTAAAACTCATGAAAACTATATTTAGTGTTTCGATTCTACTTGTAAATAAATTTAAAGTTATCAGTAGCATTATTTTTCAGGCTTAAATTTAGAAAATTGTTTGGCAAAAGCTAATTATTACATTTTTTGGCAAATTTTCATATAAGAAAATGTTAGTTTATAGCATTATAAAAAATTTTAAGCTTTACTTAAAATTTTTATAATGCTATAAACTAACATGCTTTTTTATAATGCTATAAACTAACAAAGTTTTACTTAAAATTTTTTAGAATTATAGATGTATTATAGATTATTAATATATTTATAGAATTATAGTTTATTGATATATTTATAGAATAAAAAAAGTCATCCATCTTTGCTCCTTTCAACTGCTTTTCAAAATTTCCATAATGTTTTTATTTTTTTTAATATTTTACATCGCAGCATTTGTCTTTTAGAGCAGCTGATCTCTTATTAATGGAGTAACGCCTATAAATGGAATCTGTTGTTGTTGTTGTTGTTGTCACTATCTTTTCATGATATAACAACAGCTGAATCTAGTCTATAAGTCCATGTATTCCAGTTAAAGCCAATCACTGGCTGGAAGTGGGGATGATATTTGGTCCTCTAAACTTAAATCCATGCAGTCTAGGACATGCTTTCGAGAGAATGACTTTAGTTGACACTTGTTGCAGAATGTACCTTCATTGAAAAGAATTTATTGATGTTATCGTGTGATAAGTGCAGAATGAAGAAGAAAATAGACAAGTCATATGGGACCAAGTCATGGAGCACTGTCTTGGCCACATATTCAGCTTTTTCCGCATAAAGGGTGTAATGGCATCAGTTGGGGTCCATGTTGAAGAAGAAATATTGCACTTGTCATAAAGGGATTTGCCATTGCCTTGGGAGGTTGGAGTTCTGCCTGTTGGATCACGGAAGGTATTTTATTTCTTTTCTACCACCCACTGGAAGACCAGTGGAGGCGTTCGTCTATCCACCACCTAGGGGACACTAGGGGTTACAGACTTCCCCTAGAGAGAATTTGTATCGAACTAAATGCACTAAAAATATAAAGAAGAAAAAAATTTTGATGAAGTAGAAACCAAATTGTCAAGTGTAATTTGAAAATATTTTTCACCTAATTAAAAGCTGTAATCCAATGTGAATGCATTTACTTCCAATTTTTCTTTTGATTCAATTATTCTTCTACGATCAAATTGATACAATGGGGGTGTAGATTGTTATCTTAATGTAAAAACAGCATCCACATTTATTAGTAGAGGTTTCAAAACATATCTAAGAGTCAAAAAATGAAAAATTTAATTTTTTTGTAATACATTTTATACATATTTTATACGCTTTTATTATAAATCAATAAGAAAGCATATAAATAGCTTTGAGAATAACACTATTTGTGAATGCCATTACTGTGGGCTGTAAGCTAGGAAAAAGTCTCATCTAACATAAACAAGTAAAGGAAAATACAGCAATTCATTGCGGTTGCAAACAATTTTTAATACCCCTTTCTCTGTGCTTTCTTTCTTCACTCAGGTAAATAAAATGTAAGAAAATGAAATTGCAAAAATTCCAATTTGTTTGACTCTATCTTTCATTATATGGTGATGGATTTTTCGTCACTCAACGGTCATTTTTTGCACATGAGAGCTAATTAGACCGGGACCTACGGTTTACAGTGGATTCCGAACCACTACAAACATCCATGCCCAATGTGGGATTCGAACCCACGAACTGCTGAACCGAAGGCAAGAGCGCTAACCATTCGTCTGCCAGATCGGCTTCTTTCATTGGGTAAAATACTTTCAAAATTTGCCCAATAACCAAAATAGATTTAGTTTAAGAAAAATGAAGCGCTATTTGACAATTTCTTTTTAAATTTTAGACGCAGATAAAAAGAGAATTTTAACTGAAGAAAATTGCCGATCAAATTGTATTTCTCAATATTATTCCGCATATCGAATTTTTAATTCTTGATTATATTTTTTGGAAAGGAAGATCCAAAATTATTAAGAAAAATATCATTTTAATCTACTTTGATTTCATTTCACTTTTTATAACTCCTTTCTTTTACTGTTTTGATTGTTCTCTTTCCTATTTTTACATTTCTATACATAATCTTTAAATCTATGTATCTTGAATATTTATATATTTTGTAAACTAAAATTTTTAATTCTTTTTAAAAATTATTTGAAATATTTTTTGTTCAACATGTTTTTCAAATCTAAACATCAATTGATATCAAATAATTTATGCTTAAAAAATAAAATGTTTGAAAATAATTGTATCTTCTCAAATTAGAATAAGTATAATACTCCATCCATTTTCAACAAATGCACATAATGACTGCTAATAGATTATTTAATAATTGGGGCATAAGATCTATGAAATTTAGGGATAATAAAAGAATAAAGATTTCATGTGACAATAAAAATCTAACATATTATGATAGCATATTAAGTTATTGCTCCGCTGCCTGATTATTGACGCAATCTCTTGCAGCTTTTATGATTTAATTATGTCAATAATTTTATTCGTCAGAGAAAATTAGGTTAATATATAAGCTAAGAAAAATATATTTTTTTTATTCTTTTTGCCAAAGATATTGAATGAAAATGTTTGTTGTTTTCATATGTACGTGATATTTTTTATGCAACTAAATTGTTCAGATTTAAATTTCAAGCTTTATTTAATAAAATTTATGTGACTTCAGATTAATTATTATGAATGGAAATTTTCTAGTATCGAACATTTCTATTATAAATTTTAATTGCACTTATATCAGAGAAATCAAACTTTAAACGTGCAGGAGTTTAATTGCAGACGACTTGATATTCAGAGAAATTTTCCTTTTCCATGGATTGCATTTTAAAACCATAAATAAAAATAGTGTTAAAATAGCTAATACATGATTCAATTTCATATTTCGAATAAATACTGTAATATTTTATTAGTTTTGGCTCCATTTGTACTTAAGTAAATTTAATTAATAAATTACGCCACTTTAACTAATAAATTATACTTTAGTAAATAAATTTGCTTAGCTTTATCTGCATGCATCCAAAAATTCGATGTAATAATATAAGCTTGGAATTTATTCCTCATATTTTATTCTTCTAGCGGCTGTTCTAAAAATAAATGCAGAACCCTAATCATAAAGCACTACATATGCATCATGCTATCGTAGATATTCAAAATCGATACAAATCGAGCAATCGATACATATTCAAAACAAAGAGAAACATTTTTAGGCCTTATTAGTAATAAGAAATAATGTTAATTTGTAGATTGTGTAAGCCAACAACCTTCGACAAATATACAAACTAATACTCAATAAAACATGGAAAATTTTATGGTAGGAGTGTTCCTCAGAAGTAGGTTCTGCTATTAATATAGCAAATGAATAGTAATTCAATAGTCCTTCAAAACATTTGAAATATCCTTCATGAGAAGTCCCAAATCTTCTTCCTCGTGTAAACATCAAGTGATTATATTAGTGTAATAGGAAGTCATTATCTTCTGCTTAGCAGATTTCAAAGATTCACATGCAGTATGTGAGGACAATTGCTTTGCTAATAATTGGCACTAGAACTAGTTCTTGTCTAGACCGTATTAAAAACTAAAAGTGTGACACAAAACTCAAAATATACCCAAGTATTTTGCATGATGGTTAAATATAAGATATTCCAATAGATCACTGGAAATATTTTCGTCATATTTATTAAACATAGGGATTACTAATCATTAAAATTATTACTTCAGAAGTCGCCCAACTTATCTAGTTGTCAGCGTGCCTGACTGCGGAGGGGGAGGTCCTGGGTTCGAGTCCGGGCATGGATGTACTTTCTCTATCTATCTATCCTGTCTTTGTCCTTTCCTTGTTTGAATGGTTTGTGAATGGTTGCCTATCCTATAAGCGGATACCTATGGCATGTGTGTACTGAGTAAATGGAACTCCATACCTAAATATGGTTCAGTTGGAAAAAATGGAGCAGAGCACTCCATAATGCCAGCCTAGCTTGCACACGACAACAACAACATCACTTCAGAAACTTCAGGATTATCACACTAGTTTTTATGGCAATATATACAACACGGTAACTAGAATTGGTGTAACCCTTCACTCGTATAATCCACTCCACTTCACTCATGTGAAGTGGAGTGGATTAGTGCTGAGAATTAAGTGAAGTCATTAGTGCTGAGATAAAAAAGAGAGAGATTTGTTAGTTAGAAGATTCGTTAGTCCCTTTAACATGTCATTACCATCTTCAGGCTAATATCTATGTTATATTATAATGCAGATGGTTCGTGCTGTTAATCCCCAGGCCAGAAGCACCTTATCATCTGTTATTGGTATGTGACTCGTTAAATGTATTTGTATTAATTGACTTAGAGCTTCAAAGAGATAACAGCGAAATTTGCTTACATGTAAGTGAGGTTGTCCTATTTCTTTTAGTATCTCGAGGTTTTGTACCGTAGAAACGTTCATAAATAATGGTGATGGATAATGTTAATTGTACTCTTTAAATATCAATTGTTGCCAAGACCACGTAGATATCAATCTCTGAGGGTCCAATATATAGGTTGATATGCTTGTTCTATTGAGCTGCTTTTTAGTATCTATAGATTTCGAAGTATAATCGAGTAGACTTTAAAAGCAGTTTCATAAAAATATTCTAAATAGAAATAGTGTCTCAGGTATAATTGCCGTAAATCTGAATATCAATTTTCTTAAATAAACATATGTCTCCATTAGCCATCGGTGATAAAATTTTAATCATTTACATAATTTATCAATTAATTTCAGAATGTTCAAATTTATTTTGTTCCGTTGTTTAATTTTATGATTGTTATAATATTTTACTGCAACAAAATGTGTGGAACTGAAACATTTTATTATAAAATATGTTCCTCTTTTAAAGCATTCTTTCGCTACAAAATATATTGCTAGACAAAAATACCTTGTTTATTCAATCTTATGTGAAATATATATATATATATATATATATATATATATATATATATATATATATATATATATATATATATATATATATATATATATATATATATATATATTAACTAAAAAGCATTAAGCATTAATTTATTTTTAAAAATATTTACTTATTTACTTTTACAAATGTTTATAATATTCATGCTGTTTATAGCCTTGATATTCTAATTTCTACCAAAATCGTTTTTGCATCTTATTTACATAACGCAGGAATTTTCACTCATGATCAACAAATAATATAGTTTAATCATTATTAAATTAAAATTTAATCATATCACTATGGTGATAAATACATTGTCCCAATTTAAAACCATTATTAAAGATTTAATATTTGATTATATTTTGCCATTTTATCGATAGACTGACAAAATATTTAATGAAACAAATTTGTCTTAAAAAATATCGCTAATTAACTACTCATTAATTTAAATATATTTCCATTTGTAACATGTAGCTTGTAATTATACGATAAAATTAAAGAACGTTAAGAAATTATGCATTTAGATAAACTAACTATGTGATAGCTTGGAAATAATTGCTTTTTAAACTGTTTAAAAATATGATTATTTAAGCTGAAAGTTTAAAAAAAAATTATAATTTGAGTACATAAAAATGTATGTACAATTTCATTAATTTTCACTTACAATTTGGTTTTGCTTAGCTATGATATTTTGAAATGATAAAGAATTAAACTCACAGTAATTAAGAATACTTTTTAAATGATTTAATGAAATAATTTATCATTTTCTCGAACTCTCTTAAATGTTTAGTATTTAATTTTTAATCATATTTTAATAAAATTGAAAAATTAATTTCTTACATATTCACATATTTTATTAAATGTTTTTAGGAGTTTTTAAAGATATTTATATATATAATTAACTAATATTTTTAATTAATCAATTATATTTTGACTAAATTAAAGTATATTAAATAAATATCAAAAGAAGCGAATGTTTACTACTCTGTTGTTTTTAGAAAGATCACCCTTGAAAAAACAAAAATCACAACTCTAGAAATCAAAATTATTTAAAGTAACCAAAAAAAAAAGTTAAAAGATATAAAAATTATAATGAGATATATAATTGCTATAACCATCAGACGTAGATAGGGTATAAAAGCATGGCAGGATATGAAAAAGTTTTGATGGAACTGGAAATGAGCACAATGAGACTTCAGACGGACACATTGATTAGAAATACATAAGACATTAATTTGTTGATTTGATCCTTTATGTGGGAAACATAAAATCCAATTCACATGAATATAAATAATGTGTACCCTCTAAATAATAATGGATTGATACTGAGTTTACTAAATCTAATACAATAAATTAACACTTGAAACATTAAAATAAAAAATCATCCTGCAAATTTTGATAATTTATCCTCAAAAATATTTTTAAAATAAAAATATTTTTAGTTTATAATTTGTAATTTTGTCAGTCAAAATTTTCTTTAGAATCAATGTTTCTAAAAGAAATGTTACTACTTTAATGAATATATAATTTATTGAATATTCGGAAATTCTGACGATTCTTTTTGATTTTACATATTTTTTTCAAAAGAGTTTAATTTTTCCAGATTTCAAACTAATAAATTTTAATTATTTGTCTTTTAAAAAAGATGTTTTAAGGCTTTAAATTATATAAAGATCAATCGCATTTTTTTCATTATTAATTAACAAATTCTTGAGGTAAGAGACATAATAATTTTTGTGAAAAACTAAAAGTGCAAAAAGCTTAAGTATATTTTAAAAACCACTTAATCAATTATAAAATTTTGTAAAAATATAATAGAGTTTTATTTTTCTATTAAAGAACCCTTAAAAATTCTGACATAGTTTTTATAAAAGTCACAAAAATTATTTTTTGTATCGGACGTTGCTTATTTGAGCATTGACATCCAATTATTTCCAAACTTATTTGACATCCAGTCTAAACAATGGTTGGAAAAAAAATAACCACCTGTTAACGATGAAACATCTATATATTAGCCCAAATTATTATGTAGGCTTCAATTCATTATAAAATATATATTAAATATTTTTTAAACAAACTATTGCATTCCAGGTGTTATATTAGTTATATTAAAGCTTAGATCAATTTAACTGCTAAATTTTTTCCTTAAATTATGAATTTTCTTACATTATTTAAAGTTGCACTTTATAGGTATAACATTTTAGTACAAAGTTGAGATGTTATACATTAGATTGTTTTACTTAAATAAAATTGTACATTAGGTAAAACACTTCATACTTCTAAAGCAACAAAATACAATATTTTTTAGTCTTAATCATAATTACCAAACTAGAAGTAAAACTATTGCACTGGTTTTCAGTTTAACAACTTATGGGTTCAATTCTGACTAATCAGCCAAGGCGTTTTTGATGGTTTTTTAATATATTTTGAATATCAGATCAATAATTCTTTTTGCTAAGAATGAGACTATTGAGAAACAATCAAACCATAATTTGTGTTAAATTAGTAATAATATGATTGGCGGAATAGTTTATTATTATTCAAATTTTGAATTGGTATAATTTTTAACTGTGACTCATTAGCAGCAACATGCCCTTTTACTGGAAATTTTCTAAATTCAATATTAGTTTCTTGAATAACAGAAAATGCTGCCTTTTTGTTTTCTAATTGCATACAAGTCGAAGTATACGATAAAAAGTCTCCCCTTTTTATACTTTTGCGAAAAACAAATGTTACTCATTACGAAAACTCTTGTACTTAATATGCAGCAGTTGTTCAAATACTTTAGCGTTCAAATCCCGTTGATTCTAACAGATTTGGTTTTTCATTCATGAGGGCTAGTTAGACCAGGACCTACAGTTTAAAATGGATTCCAAATCACTATAAGCATTTAAACCTAAGTTGAGATTCAAAGCCACAAAAACAGAACCGAAGGCAACAGCAGTATTTTATATCTTGGTGTTGGCTCTAACAGATTCAAATGGTAACTAAAATGTTTTACTGCTAAATTTTTGCGAAATTTTATCTAATTTTATTTTATTTGGGATATAATAAAATGCTTCTGTGTTATATTCTTTGTGTTTTCGTCACAATTACAAACTACGAATATAAACTAGAGTTATATAAAGCAAATACATCAAAGCATTTCAAATGCTTCAAAACTCTTTAAAAATCCAACTGCAGCCTGAATATTGAAATAATTTGACTTTCAGTTCTATATTTTATGAACGTAATTCCTAAGTTAAACGGGTATATTTGAAATGGTTTGTAGTTCTTTAAGTTTGAGATGATACAGAGTACACACACACCTAGTACATCGGAATATATTGAAGTATAGTGAGTATAGTGAGTATTGTTATATTGAAGTATTGTGAGCAAAAATGAGCATATAGAGCCACCCAAAAATTGACTAACCTGAACCTTAAACCCATTCTGGGGTTTATGAATGATCGTCGTCTTCAAATATTTCAGTTAGTAGTGGAGTGTGCTCAATGCTCTACTTAATAATTCGTAGAGATGATACTTATTTTAAGTATGGGTGGTGTTAATTGTTCCGAATCAAATTTAAGAAATATGTCCAGATCAAATTAACTCTTAAGTGTAAAAAGTTGTCATAATCAATGTCATAAATCAATCCTCCTTAAATGTCTTCTAATCAAGTGAAGAGAATACGTTTCTGAAATTAAATGCAAGTTTTCTCACCATGATAATCTTTGGCCAGATCAAAAACGAATTTGTAATTTTTCAATCGTGTTCAATGTAGAGAACAGAAGACATTCAAAAACAAAATCAAATTTAAGACATAGATTTCTGACTTAAACACCATAAGTTAATGAGAAATTTTCCAAATCATCAATAATGATACTTGATCTGGTTGGTCACACATGAAAGATATCATAATTTTCATATTGATCTGCCACAAATTGGGAGTTTTTAAACTTAAATAAATATTGTATTCGGCTTTCAATAAAAATTTCCTTTTTATGAAATAACAGTTTTTCAAGTAATTAAAAAATTTAAATATTGTAAATGTAGTTATTTTTAGGTTTTTCTTATTTAAATCCTGTATTTATTTATTTATTTAGAAGTCACGTTAATCTGATTGGAAGTTAAGTCGTTCTAGCTTCCAGAAGGTTACAAGTTTTACATCTGGCTGTGCCAAAACACCATTACACTAACATAATTCAAGAAAATTTATAGAATATGACTATTTATCTTCTTTAAACTTTCTGACTATCAACACGCAGTGGGATGCGAACTAATTATTTGAATTTGGACTAAAATAAAAATGTAGTTTTCTGTGAGATTAGTGGATTTTATCTGTAGAAATATGCAAAAGAAAATATGGGCAACAAATTAAACAAATTAAGTGCTAATGCTTAATCTTATAATACCCTTAAATCTCATAATAAGTCTACGAAAATTTCAAATGGTATCTCTTTTTTTTTTTTTTTTTTTTTTTAGCATTTAGTTATCTAAATCAATTTTAATCTCTTCATATATTTTTATAGAAACTTCGTTTTTACAAAGTTCAATGCCTTTCAGAAATTAGGATGTCTAAGAAATATTTTAAGCCATATACTTTTCTTCCATATTTTTTAAAGGAAAGAAAGAAGAGCTTATCATTTTTAATGTCTTTTATGTTGTAATTAAAATAGATTTTCTTCCCGTAGATGTTACCTGTTTCTGATTTGACCATTGTTGTTGCATAATTATCTTTTTTTATTCTAATTCTCTTCTTATATTTTTTATTTTCTTATAATAGTTGTATTATACTGAATCATATTATTGTTTTACCTACCCAAGGCCTATTTCTGCTGAATTAAGTAACCAAACAAAGCGAGCAAGTCTGTTTTTGTAATGTTCAACACTTGACTAAACTAACTTTTTCTTTTCCAATCAGCACTTTACAGCAACGGAAGTGCATTGACAACACAATAACCTTGATCTGACTCAAATACAAAACCCATTAAATTCTGGACAAGTGAACGATACATTTTTCTGTCAAGTTAAGGCTGTCCCACTTTTCGAGTCTCATATCTATTTTGTGCTTTATCTATTTAAACCCCAAAGTGCTGGACATAAATTTAGAACCGAAAGCAAACATTACTGTCCATATGCAACACTTTGAAAGATGACAAGGTAATCACAAATTTTATTGTGAAACTGTAATAATTAAATATTCTTCTAAATGACCAAAGATTACTTTAAAAATTAAAAGGAAACCTAACTATTTTACAACTCCAAATCACACACACACACACACACACACACACACATATATATATATATATATATATATATATATATATATATATATATATATATATATATATATATATATATATATATATATATATATATATATATATATATATATATATATATATATAGTTTAAGAACATTAACCTTTGGTATTTAACCTAAGAGATAAAAAGGGTGACATAAAAATTATGAAAAATGAATTTCAAAAAAGAATAAAAAATCTAAGAACGTAGAAGCTTGTGAAGTCAATTGTTAATGGTCGAAAGGAAGTAATCGCATCTAAGTGGGAAAAAACATTTTAGGAATAAATACATGCAATGAAATAATTTAATATTATGCTATGTGAAAAAATTTAAAACAAAAAATTCCAACTTATAAATACAATAACTATATAAGTTAGACAATAATATAGATTAAACTACATATAGATTAAACTATATATAGATTAAACTACACCTTTCTACTTTTTCTTAAATTTTTTGCGATTTTTTCTCAGGAATATTAACTTAATCCTTTTAGTTTATTCTCTTTTGCCACAATAATCAACTAAGTTTCCAGGTGCAGAATTATATGTAGTCATAGTTAAATAATTTAACACAAATGCACAAAGCGCCAATTTATTTTGTTCACAAATAGTTCAAATGTATCAATGATTTGTATTAGATAAGCCTTTTTCCTTGCCCATATGAACTTCTCAAATCCAAGACACAATATTTATATACCGATAATGACTCAATATTTACGTATGTTGAATCGGTTAAAATATCTCTCTAGTGCTATTAGTAATAATTTATAAACTTTATGCACATTTTATATTCAATTTAAGACATCATTAAAGAAATATTTGTAAAATTATAAATATTTTGTTTTTACCTTAATTTACTTTCTTTTTATTTTTAATTTTCAGTTTTCTTCATTAATTATTTTTACTTTATATTGTTTATATATTTTAATTTATTCTCATTAAAAATACAAATTGTAATTTACTTCGATAAAAATAAGATAATTGGAAAAGTAATTATTTGATTGTAACTGGTTTGTTGCACAGCTGGCATTTTTTGGAAGTGGGGATTAATTAGATCAAAACTTACAATTTAAAGTGGATTCTGAACCACTGCAAACATCCATTTTTGAAATAGAAATTGAATTAAGGAACATTTAAACTGCTGGATAGAGCACTTATCATTCGACTTTTCCTAAGCAGATTTTAATTATATATAACTATTTTACGATAGATTGTTTATAATTGCAGTTTAAACAAGAATAGCATAAAATGATGTTAAATTTTTATCACTTAAAGAAATAAAATTCAGAATCTTTATTTTTTCTTTATATATATATATATATATATATATATATATATATATATATACAGAGAGACTACACAAAGTTAATGAATATGGCTATATTATTTATGTATTATAAAAAGTCAGCTAAGAAATAAATTCAAAAGTATCTAAAAAAATTTCACTTTTCTATTTGATTGACTTTCACTTAGCCACTTAAAATATTCTGCAAAACATTATCTAAAATATTTGTTGCTTGACACACTTATTTTAAAAAAGAATATTTTATTTCCTATATTAAAAAATTGTATAATCTAACTTCATATATTTATTTCCAAAAACATGTTATTATTCTTTTATGCAGAATATCGAATTCTCTTTTTCCACAAAGAAAGCGTCCTCAAGTTGTTTATCTCAGAATACTTCATTTATTTTTCATTTAATATTTTCTATTTTGAATCATATCAAAACAAAGTATAAAAACTCTTTCAGTTTGAAACAATTTAACGAAAATAAATCAACTATTGAATCTACAGATTCTCAATCAGTTGTGTTTAAACATAAAAGGTAAAAGCAAAAAATCCATCGAGTACAAACTATATCAAATTGTCTAGATTTTTTTTTTATTTTTAACATATACATAAAATAAGAAAAAAGTGCTGAATTTATTTAATAAAGTGCATTTTCTCTTCAGATAAAATTGCTTTATGTCTTAAGAGTTTTCTTTAAGAAATAGAATTAAACGTTATTTATTTTAGTAAAAAAATATATAAGCAAGCCCCAAAGATATATTTCTGGGAAATATACTTTCTAAAAATAGAAGAGTGAAATTATACCTTATTTTCGAAATCTTAATCTCTTTGGTATTTATTTTATTCATAATACAGTATCACATACAAAGGACAATAAATGTATAATAAATTTCCTATTATTAGATAAATTAAAACTAGATTATATAATTCTTTTCATGTGATAGTTACAGTAATTGACATCAGCAAAATCCTTAACACGTAATGAAAATGAAAAAGATCGTTAAATTATTCATCACTTCACATATTTATTTCCACAAATCTAATATTCTTTTACATTAAAACTCAATTTTCCTCTTATATTGTTGGTTATCAAAATAATGGAAATACTCGTGAATATAAAAGTGGCATTTCTGAATGAGATTCGCGTACGGGTTAAAACATATTAACAAAAACCAGTATTTTTATGAATAAAAATATTTATATGTTGAGAGTAGGCGATATCTTTATCGAAATTCAAAGTCTTGGATTCTTTTTAAAAGCGTAAAGTACTGGATACTCTCAATAATATGTAAGTATAGCTCTCAAATTTTCAGAGGCCACATTCTAAGAGCTCATCTATATGGAGAAACTTTTATCCGAAACAACCCAAGTTACAGGCTGGTATTTTCTAAAAGTACAGTGAGTAACGTCTTGGCAGCATACACATATCGTGACGAGACAAACTCGTCAAACCGTTATAGAGGAGAGAAAGAGACTGAAGAGGGCTGTAAAGTCTAAAAAGCGAATAACTCCTATAAAAATGACAGCAGATCTTAATTAGCATCTGGATTTCTCAGTACCAATGATTACGGTTAGAAAGAACTTTCATAAACAGAACCCTTACAGCAGGGCAACAAATTCCAAGCCATTTGTCAAAATTGTTAATGGCAGAAGTCTGTGATATCACACTGCCGTGATATCACTCTCACAAAACTTGTTCGATTGGTAAATGGAATAAAGTAATATTGTGTCTGACGAACGTTCTTTCCCAATTTTCCCCCAACAGAATTAGTGTGCATTCTGTTGAAGGAAAAAGTGTGAAAGCAAACGTATGATTCTGATTGTCTCTTTATAGCTGTCAAACCTGAAGTTGATCTGTCATGATAAGGGCTAGTTGGTTGGTTGGTTGAGTTTTGTGTCGAAAGGTCCAAAAATAGGACAAGCTGTGTCAAGTCATGACATGGGTAACCATCACGTGGTTATCTGCTGGATCAGTTGTTCCTTTGAAAATAAAGATATCTGGGGAGAAATAAAGAGAAAATTTAGTGTCCAGGTCCATCCTATAATGCATACTTTGTTTCTTTCTGAAAATGGAATTTTGCAAGATGATGATGCACCTATTCATCCAACGGGACTTGTCCAATTATAGTTTCTTAAACACTAGGTTGGAGTTAAGCATTTGCCTTGGACCTCACAATCACCCAACCTCAATATAATTGAACAGTTAAAAATCTTCTTTTGAGCATTCAATATGAAATCGATATCATCTACCAATCCTCATTTCCAGATATTTCACAACATCAAGAATGGCACATTAATCCTCTAAACACTATTCATCACTTGCATAAATCGGCTCCTAGGTGAACTCAAGTTGCATTATATGCAAAAATTTGCCCTACATCATATTAAAAATTAATTCTTAATGAATATAAGATGTATCCATTATTTTTACTACCGCCTTTAATTTTATATCTTCCTATATTTGCAAAGAAAAAATTAAAAGCAAATTTGGCGGTAATTACACGTTTGTCCAAAAATATATATTTTTGATAATGTTCAGTAATCGTAATATAAGAGAACAACAGGAAAAAATTGGCAACTTTTTTTCTAAATCTGAGACTATAATGATAACTCTCTATCATTAATTTTGAACTTTGTCGAATTAGCTTATTATCTTTTTCTTTAAATGAATAGGCACAACTTGATATTTTATACTCTATATAGAATTGTCAATATTTCTTTTGAAAAAGCTCCCTTCGTAATATTAAATTAACTTTTCTTATATTTTCATTACTTTTTCCATCGTTACTTATCAATAATTTTAGCTTTGTCAATGAATGTATTGCTACATTGCTACCTTATATATTGCTACAAGACATTGCTACTTTATGTATTGCTACAAGACATTGATACCTTTTGTATTGCTACAAGACATTGCTACCTTATGTATTGCTACAAGAACATTGATACCTTATTCTATGTATTCATAAAACTGACTAGCAAGGATGTTTAAATTTCATGATGTATCACATGAATATTTGTCAATTTCCTACGTGAATCACAATGCGATTATTAATAGTAATAAATTTCTTTTCAATCAATAAAATTTATCCCAAGTGTAAATATCTGAAAAATAATTATCTATTTGCTTCAGATTTAATCAATCTAATGCCATATGAAATTTCGAATGCTTCTTCTTTATCAGTTAGAGGAATTAAAGATGATAACATTTTCTCTCTCTTATATAATTCTTTCAGATTTGAGGAACAAAGAAGAAAAAAATCAATAAATAATGAAATTTTTTCAGATTTTTAATACCACTATTAAATTTTACAGTGTCTTAAGGAAATTACTTTATTTTCAGAAAATATGCCTCGAAATATGAAAGCATTTAATCAATATTGCGAAGGTATTTAAGCACTTAACATCAAAACGTTAAGCTACATTCTAGTACTTAATGGTATATCCAAGTTAAAAAAAATTCTGAATTATTATATAGTTTTTATATGTATAATATAAAACAGAATTTAACAATTTTAATCTGGGGTAGTTCTAATGACAATAAAGGATTAGTTCAATCAACAAATTCGTAAAATCACTACTCACTGTAAGAAAGATGTCGAATAACATAAATAAATCCACAGTCTTTCTAGAAAAACCAAAAAATAAAATAATTTTTTACTAAACACCATTCACACACATTTTAAAAGATCTCATACTAAATGTCTAGATTTACTATCTCGTGTTATTTAACATTAATTACTTCTTAAAGAATTTAGTTGCACATCTGCTTATACTTCTGAAAAATACAACTTAAAACGAGTTTTATATTTAAATCTTATACAATTTTATTAAAATTATGTACTTACTTTGTTTGTCATTTTTTTAATAAAATGTTGAAAGAATATCAAATCTAAAATAGTAAAAATAAAATGAAATTTCATTTAACAAATTTTAAACAACGTAATTTTTTAAGGAAATTTTGCACTCTTAAAGCCATTTGAAATTTTAACGTCCCAATTTCTTTAAAAGGTATATCTTTCGTCATAGTGTAAAATAATTTTAAAAACAATTTTATAAATATTTTTATAATATAAGTTAATTAATGTATAACAGCTTCTCAGAGCTATGTAAAAATAGTTTTATAATTGTGTTATGCATTAATTTTTAAAATCTATATTTTGTAATCGTAATTACTGTAACATAAAAAAATGTATGATTATATATTATTTAAACCATATCATAAATTATCGTGACATTATTTTTACTATAAAGATATGCGTACCTTCATAAAAATCAGAGAATTAATTTTTAATTACTATTATAACACAAATTATAAACCACAAAAATTATTTTTATATAGTATAGTTCCACCAATTTGAATACTACAAAATAATAAAGTTATAAAATAGATTATATATATATATATATATATATAACATACCTTTTCAGGAGAACTTTTTAATAAACAAATGATGCTCAAGACATAAAAATTTGGGAAATTCTCAAGTTCTCAGTGCTATATAAATGTGCATCCGGAGAAGGAAAATGCAAATAACTATCTTCACATCTCACTAAACATTAGTGGCAGAGTTAGGTACTTCAGAATGAAATGTTCTTGTTTCAGTCCCATTCAGAGAAATTAATTTTTCATTTTTCTTCCTGCATGCACATCTATTTTATCGGATTATTTGAAATTTTCACTAAATTTCCTGCTTGTAACTTTCCTCCTTTTGATTTGCTCCTATGAGTTCGTTTTATTATGTATAAAAAACCAAACAGGCAGCCACAAATCGCTTTCAATTCCTGTGTTCAATTCCCTTCTCTTTTTTGAGTTTATAGTAGTTGGTAGTCTATGTTAAACTATATGTCTTTGCCTAATTAGCCCTAGTGAGCAAAAGAGGGCCATGTTAAGTGGCAAACAAACTAAACCAACCATGTAAAGTGCTGCTCTGGAAGACAGCACGTTACGGATATTCAAATATCTAATAATGGATTTTCGACTGTGAATATATATGATATTGAAATGATTACCTCCCTATGTTATACTAAACTATATTTTATCAAAATCACTATCGCCATTAAAATAAAGTAATAATGTAAAATTGTATAATATTTTTTATTTTGTTTTAATTTGGTTTTAAAATAAAATTTCAAAAGAATTTTAAAACTGAAACACTATAATATTGTGTGGTATTTTTCATAATTACAATGACTTAGAAGGCCGTTGTTGTTGTTGTTGCACCAGCATACTTCCCTGTACCTAGCCCTGAGATGGACTTTACCAGTTAGATAGAAGCAGCCGGATGGAGTCTTCATGATTTTGAAGCAGGGAGCAAGCAGAAGATTCCCAAGGCTTGACCTGCAACTCCCAGATGCGTCACCTCACCTGGAGGACATTGCGGTCAGATTTAGTGTGCCCCGACCGCCTTTAAGGAAAACAGAGGAACCTTGGCTAGCCTGAGCCTCGTAGTTAGAACATCTGCCTACCGTCCGGAAGAGCGGGGTTCGATTCCCTTTACCGCTAAAGACCCACCGAGTACATGCGATCTACGTGCTCGTTAAATCTGTGAAATCGAAAGTTCGGTGATCGGTCGTTGATCAATAACTATGGGTGCCAAGGTCTGGAAAAAATTTCCTCTCCCTTCAGATCAATATCAATGGATTCCGAAACTTTTTTTTCGCGTGGACCACTTTCAAAGTATTACAATTTTCGGTAGACCTCCTGCTGCTACATTTCTAGAGTATTCTTAAAACCCCTAAAAACTATCACCCTAAATTGGAGGTGTTAGAAGAAAAAAAGTAGCACATTTTCTTATGTCCTTTTGATGCTACTGGCCTACGTTGTGTCCTTTTGATGCTACTGGCCTACGTTGTGTCCTTTTGATGCTACTTGCCTACGTTGTGTCCTTTTGATGCTACTTGCCTACGTTGTGTCCTTTTGATGCTACTTGCCTACGTTGTGTCCTTTTGATGCTACTTGCCTACGTTGTGTCCTTTTGATGCTACTTGCCTACGTTGTGTCCTTTTGATGCTACTTGCCTACGTTGTGTCCTTTTGATGCTACTTGCCTACGTTGTGTCCTTTTGATGCTACTTGCCTACGTTGTGTCCTTTTGATGCTACTTGCCTACGTTGTGTCCTTTTGATGCTACTTGCCTACGTTGTGTCCTTTTGATGCTACTTGCCTACGTTGTGTCCTTTTGATGCTACTTGCCTACGTTGCATCCTTTTGATGCTACTTGCCTACGTTGTGTCCTTTTGATGCTACTTGCCTACGTTGTGTCCTTTTGATGCTACCTGCATACGTTGATAGGTAAATCCAAATCAAAACTTTTGTTCTTTATTATGAAAACCAGAAAATTTTTCGTGGACCCCCATTTACTGCTTGTGAACCCCTGTTTTCTTTTCATGTCTACGTGGACCCCCGTGTGATCTCCTATGGACCCCTGGGGATCCACCTGGACCACTTTGGGAACCTATTTAAAAGAGGGAGGGGATCCTTTGGTGGTGCCATCTATCGGATGAGTCTTAGAGCTAAGTCGTACTTTCACCTTCTGGGTGCTTTGATTAAACGAAAGACGCACCCTACTGACTTAAATTTGCATGGACAATGCATAATGAACTTGGCTTGTTCAAGTGTCATTAGTAACAACAATGAAGCCTATTTTGAAGTCGTAACGCAAATAACACTGAAGAAACTCCTTAAACACATCCATTTGCCTTCGTTAATATACGAGTTGTGATTGATAAAAGTGCGTGACTGGCCTGCTTTTACGACTAGTGTACCTACTTTAGACCAACAGATTTTCAAACAACATGATGCACTCAAAGCCAAAGTCATTTGCTTTGTATATTACATTGTACCATCATCTCTCTACTATATCATGAATTCATAGTATTAGTTATATTTGTTACCATATATTCAATACATTGCTTACATTTTACACTTATGTATTCGATATTTTCTCTGTATCATATATATAAAAATGTATCTCATATAATCATTATGCAAATAATCATATTGTGTTTAAAATTAGATTAGAAATCAGCATCTGATATCATATATTTTGGTCCTAAAATTAATAATCCTCAATGTATTCAACATGTTATGTTCCATGTAATCTTCGCCGAGCTGGCAGCCTAAAGGTTAGCGCTCTAACCTTCGGTTCAACAGTACGTGGGTACGAAACCCACCTTGGGCATGGATGTTTGTAGTGGTTCGGAATCCACTTTAAACCGTAGGTCCCGGTCTAATTAGTCCTCGAGTGCAAAAAATGACCGTTGAGCGACAAACAAACCATATAATATTCGTACAAATTCTAATCTCTTTGGAAGTTTAATATTAATTTGTGATCTCTTATGTTAGGTATTATATAGTAGAGAAACATTTTTAAGAAAGCAGTAATTTTACATTCCATGTATATTCCCAAATTATATTCAAAATGGTCTTATCCGAAATGTTTTAAAATTATTCATAACTTATATTATATTTTATACATATAGATTTTCTATACGCGATATAAGATCAAAATTTTATAAAAAAAATTAAACCTCTTCTATAATACTTATTCTCAAGCAATCAAAATTATAAGTTACTATGTTTTAAAATTGATATAAAATTCATTACAAAATAAATTATTTACGTAATATTTTTCCTTCACTAGAAATATAATAAATAATAAAATGAGAATAATAAGTTAGTTTCTTAAGAGATGCTAATGAATTGAAACCAATAAAAGTGATTTATTTCTTAAATCTAGCAATATCATCAGATTTGCTGAAAATACTATAAATGTTAGTAAATTAATTTCTGAAAAAGTATGAACTTGAACTTTTTCAGAAATTAATTTACTAACATTTATAGTACTTGAACTATTGATATGAACTTGAACTGAACATTTAAATTAATAATTTGAAACTAGAAATTTTCCTCAAATTAAGACAATGCTTCGATCCAAAGATAACTGTTTGTACTTTCTTCAAAAACAAATATCAAAATATTTCAGTGACATTAATGCTATTTATAAACCAAATACAGAAACAGAATGAGCCAAATATGACTTGAAAAATTCTATGTATTTGAAAGCGTATATTTTATATTTTAGAACATAATAAAGATAGAATTGCTTTTGAAATCAACGAGAGTTGAGATTCACAAAAAAGTATACTAATAAATTAAATCTCTCTTAGACTTTTAAATTTTTGCAATATATTTATGCACACTTTAATGGCTGCATTAATATCTTGTTATTGTTACTACTGATATTTGGACAAGCCAAGCTCTCTACGGCTAAACAAAACTAAGTCAGATGAGTGCGTATTTCGTTTTTAATCAAAACACAACGAGGGTGAAAGCACATTTTTTCCCTAAGATTCATCCGATAGATGGCACCACCAGATGACCAACTCCCACAACTTAGACTGATCAGGAGGAGAAGGGAATTTTCTCCTAACAATTACACGCATTGCAACTGTTCAAGGATTGACCACAGGACTTTTGATTCCACAGATTTATCAAGCACGTATATCGCATATACTATGGCGACATTTGGAATCGAACACAGCTCTGCATTAATTTCTGTGATTGCAGATCTAGTGATAAAAAATATTAAAACTAAACATTTACGATAATTTAATTTATACAGGCATAATTTAAAAAACTATAAAGTATTTTTGAAAAAGGAATTTTTAAGTTTGAAATTCCATAGATTGGGATCCTATATTGCATATTAAATCTTTTCTAATCTACCATTTTCCTCATATAAAATGGACAGTTTACAACATTGGTCCGAAGTAGAATATTTTAGTTGATTCGCTATAATTTTATTGAAATCTCCTCGCATTTCAACAAGATAATGATTCATTTCACTCTAGAGTGAGTACCAAACAGAAGTCACATGCCATCAAAGTTGATGCAGCTGACTTATCAGTAAATTTTCCAAACTTCAATCGCAAACACAATATCTTTGAGATATCTTTGTTCATGAAATGTATGTAAATAATGAAGCTATTCTTGATTTGCCGAATCAAAGGAAGACGTTGTATATTCAGGAAATCTTTTAAACAAACCTCCAAGATACTGACTTCTGAAAGAGACGAGATTGAGAACGCTGTTATTGACATTTAGCCATTCTTATACGGGAGTAAATTGCTAATATATTTGTATAGAAACAAATTTCTGATATCATTAGGGTCTATATTTATCGGAAAGATGGTTTACTTTTTTTCTTTCAATTTAATTTAAAAATCAATAAAACTTGTTATAGTCTTAAAAAAATTTTTCATTATTTTCTATTTTCAAAATTAATACAAACTCAATGCAAGTAAAAAAAATCTATTTTTTTTAAAGAAAATTTAAATAGACTAATAAATGTATGCTACAACATAATTGTAAGATTTTTATTAACATGAAATAATTAGTGAAATTAATTTATTAATACAGTAATACGAATCAATATAATAATAAGCAGTTTTCTATGATGCTTTTCTAAGGAAACATAAATTTCTTTCAACAATAAAGTACATAAATTCACTTGTTATTTCAAGCAAATTTTCCATGTCTATCTCATCACAAATAAATTTATTTTGATAGTGTTTGATAAATAAAAATATATATGCTACAAATTCCATAGTTCAACATTCTTCTTCAAACAATATTGTCAATGTTTTAATGTATTTAGTTAAGATTCAATGAAATTTCTTTAACTAGATTATTAGTTTTATTAAATTATGAGGTAAATTTTAACTTCCATTTTTCCACAGGATGCTCTTAAATTTCAATTCATTTCTATTTCAAATGTACCCGTTAAACAATGATGCAATTCCATTTTATTTTTTAATTGAAATAAACGATTTCCCAAACAAAATAATATTTTATTCATAATTTAACTCTTAATTATCACTTAATTCAGAAAATCTTAGTTTACGATTATTTTCTCAATTCTTACTTAATAATAATAACATTTTATATTATATTGATTGAATAGAAAATATACATTATCATTTCATGAAATTATTGCCTCAATCATATTTTTAATTTAAGTTGAAATTAAATTTTAATTTAATAATTAGTTAAATATAGGCATAAAATTTAGGATTATAATACCATCAAATTTAAATAATAAATTAATAATGCTAATATATGTTAAACATAATTTAAATCAATTAAAATATTTAAAATAATTAGATTTTTCTTTAGAATTAGTTTAATTTTTTTTGGGAAATATAAATTATTCAAATTTATGTTTCTTACTATATGCTTATGTTTAACTGCATGCAGATGGCGCTTTTGTAAGTATACATAATCTGTTTTTTTAAGTTTTTGTAAGTGGCAACTTCCTTCTTCGTTGCTCTTGCTTATAAGCAATGCTTTCTTTGTTTTGTATCGCATTAAGCATTAATAAACAATCTACAGTTCACTGCAATTTGGATTTCTCGCATATTTATTGCTTACTCACAATTACTATGTAAATTAATATTTTTATAAATTTAAATATGAAATACTCAAATTTATATTTCTTTTAAAAGTGCTTGTTATTTTTAAATAACTTATCACACACGCACGCACATACAAACATATATATATATATATATATATATATATATATATATATATATATATATATATATATATATATATATATCAGAGGCATGGTTTTCAACTAAATGTGTGTAATATAATTATAAAAAGATCATTACAAATGTATTAAATAAGTAATTTTTGAAAAAATAAGGGATTTTCATCGACTTTCATACTTTACAAGAAATTATTTGAACTAATAAGTACAGCCATTCATAAATTCTACATCACTTCATTTCATCAATATACTTGTAATGCATATATCATATATTTGTATCTTAATCATATGGGTGTCAATTCAATACTTGAAATTATTTGAACTAATAAGTACAGCCATTCATAAATTCTACATCACTTCATTTCATCAATATACTTGTAATGCATATATCATATATTTGTATCTTAATCAGATGGGTGTCAATTCAATACTTGAAATTATTTGAACTAATAAGTACAGCCATTCATAAATTCTACATCACTTCATTTCATCAATATACTTGTAATGCATATATCATATATTTGTATCTTAATCATATGGGTGTCAATTCAATACTTGAAATTATTTGAACTAATAAGTACAGCCATTCATAAATTCTATATCACTTCATTTCATCAATATACTTGTAATGCATATATCATATATTTGTATCTTAATCAGATGGGTGTCAATTCAATACTTGAAATTATTTGAACTAATAAATACAGCCATTCATAAATTCTACATCACTTCATTTCATCAATATACTTGTAATGCATATATCATATATTTGTATCTTAATCATATGGGTGTCAATTCAATACTTGAAATTATTTGAACTAATAAATACAGCCATTCATAAATTCTACATCACTTCATTTCATCAATATACTTGTAATGCATATATCATATATTTGTATCTTAATCAGATGGGTGTCAATTCAATACTTGAAATTATTTGAACTAATAAGTACAGCCATTCATAAATTCTACATCACTTCATTTCATCAATATACTTGTAATACATATATCATATATTTGTATCTTAATCAGATGGGTGTCAATTCAATACTTGAAATTATTTGAACTAATAAGTACAGCCATTCATAAATTCTACATCACTTCATTTCATCAATATACTTGTAATGCATATATCATATATTTGTATCTTAATCAGATGGGTGTCAATTCAATACTTGAAATTATTTGAACTAATAAGTACAGCCATTCATAAATTCTACATCACTTCATTTCATCAATATACTTGTAATGCATATATCATATATTTGTATCTTAATCAGATGGGTGTCAATTCAATACTTGAAATTATTTGAACTAATAAGTACAGCCATTCATAAATTCTATCACTTCAATTCATCAATATACTTGTAATGCATATATCATATATTTGTATCTTAATCATATGGGTGTCAATTCAATACTTGAAATTATTTGAACTAATAAATACAGCCATTCATAAATTCTACATCACTTCATTTCATCAATATACTTGTAATGCATATATCATATATTTGTATCTTAATCATATGGTGTCAATTCAATACTTGAAATAATTTGAACTAATAAGTACAGCCATTCATAAATTCTACATCACTTCATTTCATCAATATACTTGTAATGCATATATCATATATTTGTATCTTAATCAGATGGGTGTCAATTCAATACTTGAAATTATTTGAACTAATAAGTACAGCCATTCATAAATTCTACATCACTTCATTTCATCAATATACTTGTAATGCATATATCATATATTTGTATCTTAATCAGATGGGTGTCAATTCAATACTTGAAATTATTTGAACTAATAAGTACAGCCATTCATAAATTCTACATCACTTCATTTCATCAATATACTTGTAATGCATGTATCATATATTTGTATCTTAATCATATGGGTGTCAATTCAATACTTGAAATTATTTGAACTAATAAATACAGCCATTCATAAATTCTACATCACTTCATTTCATCAATATACTTGTAATGCATATATCATATATTTGTATCTTAATCATATGGGTGTCAATTCAATACTTGAAATTATTTGAACTAATAAGTACAGCCATTCATAAATTCTACATCACTTCATTTCATCAATATACTTGTAATGCATATATCATATATTTGTATCTTAATCATATGGGTGTCAATTCAATACTTGAAATTATTTGAACTAATAAGTACAGCCATTCATAAATTCTACATCACTTCATTTCATCAATATACTTGTAATGCATATATCATATATTTGTATCTTAATCAGATGGGTGTCAATTCAATACTTGAAATTATTTGAACTAATAAATACAGCCATTCGTAAATTCTACATCACTTCATTTCATCAATATACTTGTAATGCATATATCATATATTTGTATCTTAATCATATGGGTGTCAATTCAATACTTGAAATTATTTGAACTAATAAGTACAGCCATTCATAAATTCTACATCACTTCATTTCATCAATATACTTGTAATGCATATATCATATATTTGTATCTTAATCAGATGGGTGTCAATTCAATACTTGCGCGAGAGAAAATTTTCATACTTTTATGTAATCGCATTTTGCTTATAAACTGAAAATTTCCTGATTGTAATAAAAAGCAGATTTTTTCAGCAATAAATTCACTTGCAAAATACTATTCAAAAGGAAAATGGAAAAAAGGTATATGCAACTACAGCAAAAAAGATCTTTTTCTACTATTTCTAACATTGAATATTTTTAGTATTAGAAGCTCAAAATGCTCATATCTACTTACCCATAATTTTTTTCCTACATATTTTATGGATAACTTGCCACACAGTGTGAGATTTTAGTGAATCAAATAGATAATATTTGTCATTTTTTGGAGCTTTTAATCTGTACCAGAGCTTTTCACAAAAATTCTTCATTGAGTTTTAAGTTGCAAGTTACTTTAAATCTTGCATCTAAAAACCATTCCAATGTTATAGTATAGCATATATAATCATTCAAATGTTATTGCATTGCATATTGAGCTCAATAGTTCTATGACATCAATGTTGAGAAGGAAAGATCCAGATTTCGGTGAAGGGTAGCAGATGGCTGTGACACTTTCATAGTATTGTTGGTGAAGGTATATAAAAATTTTTAGGTTTTCCGTATTGTGAAACATATACATGGGTCATAATATACGAAAATTCCTCCCAAAAATAAAGATATTGCGCATATTTAAAAGCCTTTCACCAGCTTTCATGTATTAAAAGAGTTAGCAAAGCGATGGCAAGTATTATAGTGTACCGACTGGTTATAAAAATGCCTATCAAATTTAATGAGAAACGGAAAATTATCCAATTAACAAATTTACGGAAAAATATTTCTAAGATACAATATTATATACTATTAATTAAATTAAAACATTAAAGATATGCTTTTCAACATGAAAGGCATTGTGAATGACCAAAGACTAGTAGTAAGATGACGCACTTCGGAATAACAAGCTTTAAGTTAAAAGAAATAATGGATTTATCAAGTTTTTAATTAAACGTACCTCAGAAAACATATTAAGTTACAAATTAATTAAATAATATGAAATTAAACTATTAAAAAAACTATTCACGTATACACTGGTTGAAATGCAACTAAAGACACTCGAAATTCACTTATTTTTCATATAAAAGTGCATGATATTTTTTTGAATTACCTTTATTTGAATCACATTTTTAGCTTTCAATTATTCAATGTAAAAAAATGCAAAAAAATTAATTTAGTAAGAATTTAGATCATTTAATTAAAAAGTCAGAAATTTCGAGGGGAAATGTAATTAAAGACACTTTTTGTTTTTCGAACAAATTTATTAATTAATAACGAGTGACAACTCCATTTTCAACAATTACTTCATGCATTCTAGTTGGATCGATTTCGCAAGATTTTGAAGGCAATTTAATGGCAAATTTGACCGTACGTCACGAATTTTGTGCCATTTAAGTCCATTACTGACTCAAAGTGGCCGTTTTCGTAAACTTTTTGTGTTATCAATCCCCAGATGTTTTCAATAGGGTTCAGATCGGGACTTTGAGCTGGCCAATCCATAACATTGATATTTCACTCCATGAAAAAGGATTTTATTGCTTGCATTGTCTTGTTGAAATATCCTGGAATCTTCATCCATATCTTCAGCATAATTCAACAGAACATTACCTAGGAGTTCAATATAATCGGAGTAATTTATTTTAGGTGTGATCCAATAGATTGTGGACTTCTATAACTACCTTTAAATAATAAGTTTTGAGCCAAGATGTTTTGAAATATTTAGCATCAGACAGACTAGAGACAACAACCTGCTCCTTTTTAGAACTTTGGAAACAAAAATGAAGTGGTAGAGAGCTAAAATTCTAGATGTAAAGTAAGTGTCTTTATTTGCATTTCCACTCGAAATAATGGATTTTTTAAACTAAATGATGTAAATACTCATTTAGTTTTTATTTGCAAGTTTTTTTGCACAAAATGATTGAATACAACTGATAGAATAACTTTATTTGAATAAAATATTTAACTCAAATAAAGTTATTACAAAAAAGTATCATGGGCATTTATATGAAAAATAAGTGAATTTTTAAGTGTCTTTAACTACATTTCCACCAGTGTATTAACTAATGTAATTTATTTTAAATTAATATATTGATAAATTTGAAAAAATAAGAGAAATGCATAAAGATTAAATATAAATAAAACATAAATAAATCCGAATTTGAAATATATATAAGTGAAATAAAATTTAAAATCAAAAGATATAAATATAACTAAGAAATTTAATGAAGAAAAAAAAATTTATTTGTCGATTCTTGATTAAAAGTTAAAATTTTTATGGAAATAGTTTTTATGTTTCTTTTTATATCATGCGTAGTAGTAAATTTCCTTCATTGCTTTGTCTTTTTTTCTTAAAGTGTGCACTAAAAAATTTTTAAAATACATTAGTATTTTAAGTATCTGCTTTTCTTTTAGATCAGAATTCAACTAGATTACGTTACGAAATGTAACTGCGCGTAAGAAAAGTCTAAATATATTATTCGCATTTACTGATTTTTAAATTTAAGCATCTGTTTCTGAAGGGATTTAATCTAAAAAAAAAACCTTGCAATATTTGCATTTTTTTTCTAACTTCTTTTAATCTTGCTTAAAATTTAGGTAAGAAATAGGATCGTATGATTAAATTTTATCGCAGGATAAACAACCTGTTTCAGTAAAGAGATTCTCTCTCACAAAAAACTCCTCTTTGATGAAATCGAATATCTGAAATTTGTGAAGTTCATTTTCATTATTAAATAACAGTAACGAGAAAAAGTTACCTTTTTCATATAAAATCTACATGTTTTAATAGAATTTGTTAGTATGTATCGAAGAAAGTCAAATATTTTTCACTCTAAAAATAATTTTTGACCCAAAATTGTCTTATGATAAAAATGAAATTTCACAAAAAGACAAATATTATTAGTTTTATATTGATAAACCAGCCAACAGGAATTGTTTCATTTCGTTATTTTCAGTGTCTCTCGAACGCAATTATTTGTTTTCAGTTTTCGATAAATATGTCTGCTATTGTTTCTTCTGAAGATGTACGTCTCAAAGTGGAATGTTTTAAATATCATCGTAACAAGAATTTAGTAAATATCTTTTATAAAAAGTTAATATTATATTTAAAAGTATTCTGTTGTGACTTTTCCTTAGTTAATCTTCTGAGAATTATGGTTATTTTTTTTTTTTTTGGAGTAATACACCATACTTCTAATCTTACTCACAATAATACAACATTTATTCAAATCGGAATAAACAGCACTCAGTTTATCAAATATAAAAATAATATTTGCAATAATTCAATGTAAGCAATATATTAATTATTTTATTCATTAGTGTTCCACATTTTCTAGATCCAATAGCTGATGAATTGACCACACTTTTCATCAAAGGATGGCACGTGTGTAAAATCCCTTTAAGTAGGAAAGTTGACACAAATTCCGATATATTCGCTCGTAATAATTTTATATTGCCGACGAGTGCACATTTATTAAAAAACAAATCAAAACTTTAATCCTAAAAGTATATTGAAATTAATGTTTTAATAAAAATTGTAACATTGTTTTATTGCAACATAACTAATCATTAAGATGCTTAAAATTCCTTGTCATAACAATAACACCAAAAAATTATTAAATCAAAAGTTCTAAAAATTATTGTAGCTCAAAACTCCCTAATTACAATGGAAATCATGTAAATTAGTCTATGAAGATGACGCCACTTAAACTTTTATTATTTTGTTTTATAAAAATAGAGAACTGGTGAGATTGAATTCTTATTCAACGAAACGTATGTGGTTTATCGAAGGCATAATCATGAATTTGATTTACAATTTTCAATTGTTGGCAAAATATCGTATTGTTTGGTGTCACGTTTTTCTCCTTGTTCGAAAGGATGCTGCCCACCTACCCAAATGGAGTATCTAGTGTGCTGCCAAACATTTTAGTCATAATATCTAAGGTAAACAGTTTGTTAAAAATTAAAATCATGGAATAGAACAATGTGGCAGGAAAGTGTAATGTAATAAGATATAGAATTTTTTGGCAAGAAAGTGTAATGCAACAATATACAGAATAATATGGCAAGAAAGTGTAATGTAACAAGGTATAGAATAAAATGGCAAGAAAGTGTAATGCAACAATATACAGAATAATATGACCAGAAAGTGTAATGCAACAAGGTATAGAAAAAAATGGCAAGAAAGTGTAATGCCACAATATATAGAATAATATGGCAAGAACGTGTAATGCAACAATATATAGAATGATATGGGGAAAAAATGTAGTGCAACAAGTTATAGAATAAAATGATAAGAAAGTATAATGTAACAAGGTATAGAATAAAATGGCAAGAAAATGAAATACAACAATATACAGATTAATATGGCAAGAAAGTTTAATACAACAAGGTATAGAATGAAATGGCAAGAAAGTGTAATGTCACAATCTATAGAATAATATGGCAAGAACGTGTAATGCAACAATATATAGAATGATATGGCAAGAATGTGTAGTACAACAAGTTATAGAATAATGTGGCAAATAGTATGTTAGGTGTTAGGACATGAGCTAAGTGTGATTGGGTTTCAGTGGTATGCACGTCATCGAAATCTATAATTTCTAATAATCACTTAAATATGTTTTGCTACAAACAACTATAGTGGATAATATTTTAAGTGATGGAAATATAAGAGCGTTCAAATTTTCGAATAGATTACAGCTTAATATTATACAGTTTAACTATTTTTTTATTTCTTCACATGTATTTTTCTGTATTTATAAATGCAAATGCTTATGCTATTCTAATTTCTTTATAAACTAATTACTCATTTAAGAAAAAAGTCTATACTTTAAACTTCTGAATACATTTCTATTTATTTTATAAAAAAAATTCACAAGAAACAACGGGACAAAAGATTTATTGAATCTTTGCTTCTTCATCTTTTATTTACATTTTTCTTTGATTCTTGAACTGACTCTAAAACCAAAGCTCAAAAACATTTTAAAAGAATTAATTTTTTAAATAATAAGTTACAAATTATATTATATCATGACTTTAATTTACCGAGAATCCTAAAACAAGACGAACAAAACTACTTTCTTAATAACATGAATTTGCAAATAATCCAACAAAAATACTTTAAAATGATTATGTTTTGCTTGAAAATATGGTTTATACAATAATTTTCCAAAAAAATATTTGTCTTACAAATTAATTGCTTTTTATACGATTTGCTAAAAATCATAATGAACGTAACAAACTAAGAAAAAAAATTACTTTCAATAACACAAATCCAAAAAGATAAATGAACACTTCAAATAACATTCATAAATACATTTTATAAATAATAGTATGAGATAAAAAAATAAAAGCTTGTAATACAGTTATCTTTAAATAAAAAAATTAACTAGAAAACTCAATCAATTTATTATAATATGAATTCCCGGACAATATGAAGATTTATTTTGTAAATTATTTTCATATGTATATAAATTTGTTTATAAAAATGTATATCATTAATTAACTCTTAGAGAATATTATAAAGGAAAGAAATAAAACTGGTTTCACTAGAGCAGTAATTAGCAAATAATAGTAAAATATACATTTAATAAATAACTTTTATAAGTAAATTTCTTTAATAAAAATATGTTACAAGTAAAATACTAATATATGAATTTTTTGGAAGCCATTTACTGTAAAAGCTACTTAGATTGGAGCTAATGCAAAAGTATATGATTACTAAATATACTAGAATGATAAAATATACTACTTGGTTACGAATTTTCTGAAAGAATTATATTCCATAATTGATAACATAAAAATGCGCTTGTTAATATCCTAGTATTTATAATATTAACTCATGGCTACTTTACGGGGATTAATTCTGGTAGATATATCTTAAACCGATTAGAGGTTATTATTCTTGGCGTGAATGCTAATTTCACAAGAAAGACAAAATTAAATATGCGGCAAATATTTTACTATACAGCTGAAGGGATTTATTTATAAAGCAGAGCTATAAAGCAAATTTAGAATACTATAAAGCAAATTTAGAATTCAATAAAGCAAATTTAGAATTCGTTATATTTCTAATGGTTGTCTGGGAGAAAGCGACATTATGCTATAAATTATTTGTTACCTGATTTAACTTAATAAAAAATTTTAAAAATGCATGTATACAATAACATTTATTGGTTTTGCTCAATTTAAATTTATTTATATTTTAAATTTCATTTTTTTTTCAAATACAACATTTTCGATTTAATCACTTTCTTAGATTTAAGAAAATAAATAGCGTTTGTTCTTCCTGTTCAAATTTATTTCTTAACTAACCCGAGCAGCATATTTTTATTATTTTTCAAGTCTATTTTTTAAGCCAAAACTAATGAAATCTATTATTCACAATTTAGTTCAGATCATTTATTCAAAAAAAGCATTGATTTTAAAAATGAAATTAAAATCGGATGAGTTGATAACAAAAAATATATTATAGATTTGATAACAAAAAGCATGTTATAGAACATTTTCATGAAGAGTTATAAACTTGACGAATAAGGAAGTCATATAAAATATACTTTTAAAAACATTTTCGAAAAAAAATAATATATATATATATATATATATATATATATATATATATATATATATATATATATATATATATATATATATATATATATATATATATATATATATATATATATATATATATATATATATATATATATATATATATATATATATATATTGTAAACTATTTTTAAAAAATTGCTTCAGAATAAAAGAACTGTTTCTAAAAAAATATTCAATGATAAATTTATCTCTCTATTCAATGATAAATTTATCTACTACTGTAAATAAGAAATCCTAACAGATATTACATATATTATAAATTTTCAAACTCCAAATAAAGCATTATATGTACATATTATATGTATATACATATACTTTATTATTTTATAATCAATTTATAACAGCATATATTTAATTAAAACATAATCATTCATTACAACTAATTTCTGAAGCATCATGTATTTGATACATCAAGGTAAAATCATGTTTTTTTTTAATTTTAAAAATTTCTTACTTATAAATTTTTTGTTGTGAATTAGAATTAAAAATTTAAAAACTCAAATTATATTTTTTGAAAGCTAATCAAATTTTAATTTTTTACTTACTTCGATACATTGACTTTAGTAATTATATTTTGTGATTTTGTTTAATTTTTCATCAATGACGAAATTGTCACTTAAATTTCTAACAATATTTCATAGTTTACTGAGAAAATTTAAAATAACCAAACCGTGTAAACAATTCTGAATATTCAACAATGTAAATAATGCAATACATAAAACATTATCAAATGAAATTCGTGTAAATAATAGAACAAGCCGAAAAAGTTATCCAATAAAAATGCCTTTGAATCTTAAACTTTAACTTTTGTTCCTTTAATCAAAATTTAATAAACTACGCAGACCGCAAAATTAAATTTCGACTTTTGTGATTCACGGTTCGTTGACCCCGATGTTAAGGACTTAGTTGACACGATAAAAGGAATCCCCTGTGAATGAAAGTAGTGAAAGAATTGACGATCAAAACTAAAGAGATTTTTCATCTACCTTAAAGGTAGTTTCACATAATAATAGGACAAAGACCATCATGATTTGAAAAAAATTATTAAAATTTCATCGCTGTCTGACAGTTTTGTGAATCAAACTCCTGATTTTTAAGATATTATATGTTTAATAATAAGAGTGGTAAATGCTCTGGACCCACAAGAATAATATCAGGCTTGAATGATTCAATTAATGAAGATGATCAAACTGTTGATAATCAGATATTTGATTATTTTACATGGAAGAAAAAATAATAAAAAAGATCGCATAACTATGAAAAAAATGTTAAATAATCGAATTCAGACACATTCCAATAAAGTTAATTGGCAACATACCTTAGAATAGAGAGCGCTAGGCTAGACATTTATCCTTGATGAACAAAGGGGTGTGGGTTCTGACGCCGCCTTTTTTATAATATAACAAAGGTGACTCATTGTAAAAAAAGGTTCCAAAGTTTTATTATGTGTGTAGAATTGTATTCGGATATTCAACTTATAAAGGGTCGAATTCCCGAAACACAATAGAAGATAAACTTCCTAAAATCCATGTCGATAAATGTGCACAAAAAAGCAGAAACTTTATCATAATTCCCTGTTGCTAAATAGAGGCTGGTATTGAAATCAATACCACCTTCCATTCCATACCACCAGATTGTGAGCCCTTAACATGAGATTCTGCATCAATTTTCATAAAAGTAATTTCATGAAACACTGGAAGAAATTAAAAATGCAAATCGTTGTGAATAAAATCAACTTTTTTTAATTTAGTCAATTGTAGGAATTTGTAAAAATAATCAAAAATATTTTAATGTAATGAAAAACATCTGGATAAATTTTAGATACATAAATTTAAATATGCATGCTTTTTTACTAAACCTTCAGCTTTGATTGTCATATATATGTGCCATCATAAAAAGCTCTCCTATTTTGGCTAACAAGTCGGCTTCTAAAAGGTGTTCTCTCATTTAACCCAAACGTCACGTACAAGCCATTTTTCTAGAACATTTAAGAAACTATAGTTTTTGTCACAAGATAGCAATCTATAGAACTGAAAATACATACAAATTTGACCTTCTACTTGAAATGAAAGACATATAACTAACAAGCATATGGTTTTCGTTTATTTATATAAAAGTTGAAAAAATATTTCCTGAAATGGTTCTTTATATGAACTTGTGGTATTTCATTATAGTAATTGAGAGAATTTTATTTTGGTTATTAGAGGTGAGTATTTCCATTTAAAGTTACTTTTATAACGCAGAAATTCGATTTTAGCTATTATTGGTGAGTATTTTGGTTTAAAGCTAATTTTATTACGCAAAATTTCTACATTGGCTATTATTAGTGAATATTTTATTTGGAAGTTATTTTTATAACGCAAACATTTTATTTTCGCTATTATTAGTTAGTATTTCAGTTTGAAGTTATTTTTATAACGCAGAAATTCTATTTTGACTATTATTGGTGAGTATTACGGTTTGAAGTTAATTTTATAGCGCAGAAATTATCATTTTGGCTATTATAGGTGAGTATTTCGATTTGAAGTTAATCTTATAGCGCAGAAATTCAATTTTAGCTATTATCGGTAAGTATTTCGGTTTCAAGTTAGTTTTATAGTGCAAAACTTCTATTTTGGCTATTATTGGTGAGTATTTCGGTTTCAAGTTAATTTTATAATGCAGAAATTCTATATTGGCTATTATTGGTAAGTATTTTTGTTTGAAGCTAATTTTTTATAACGCAGACACTTTACTTTGGCTATTATAGGTGAGTATATCGGTTTGAAATTAATATTATAACATAGAACAGTGTGTAGATTACTAAACTTTTATAAATCTTTCATATTAAAAAAATAATTTTAAATGGCGTATTAGTTTTCAAATATATTTAAATTTCCTTAAATAGAAAGTAAATATTGAAAATGAAATGTAAGCGTTTTTTAAACAAGAAATAATTTAAGAGAATAAAGTATGTAATTAAAAAATAGATGAATTAAAAGCCTTTTATGTACTTAAAAGAGTAATATTAAGCAGCGCACTCTAAGTTTCCAGATTTTGCCGGATTCGAGATTAACAGCGAAAAAACTCTCGGGCTCTGGAGTGACGTTTCGGCCTTAGCAATTACGCAATTTTGTTTTATCTCGTAACAAGCAAATTGGGCTATAAGTGATCATTATGACTCCATTACAATTCACTCAATATATATGTGTGTAAAAGAATTTCTCTTTTTGTTTTTGTAAAAACATTTTTTTTTCATTCAAAATCGCTTCGTAAAAGAATTTTAAATAATAACTGCTATTAAATCAAGTGTACAAATATATAAAAAGAAAATGCAATTTCCCATATTATCATAAAGTAAAAATTTATTTACTCCTTTTTTCAGTTGTCCATATTATCATTTCTATGGAACTAAACAAAAATGTTAAGTGAAAAATAAATAAATAAGTGTTTGTAATAACATGATTTTATAAGAGAAGAAAGTGCATCTTTAAAAAGTTATAACTATCAAATGTCTCTTTTCTTTAATTTATATTGTTTTTATTTATATAAAACAGAAAATATCTCTTTTGAACTTTATAATTCTATATTCTAATCATTTCAAATATTAATTATTTTAGATATTTTTTTCAAAATAATCGAAAGAATTTATGTATAATCAAGCATAAAAATTTCCTTGATATTGAAAATTTCTCCTTCTCAACTTACCCAAAATAATAAAATGAGATACAACAAAAATTAAAGAATTATATTTTGACAGAGTTCTTAAAAAAAACTATGACCATAGATAAATATAAATAAAATACTTTTAAACACAAGTTGCAAATAATAATAGCAAATTTTAAGGAATGATAAACTAGCAAACACATCAATTGAAAATAATAAATATTACATTTCTACTGTTTTATTCACATATATCTCTGATTTTAACTTTCATAAAAATCTTATCTTTTTAATTTTATTTTTATTTTATTGTTTGATTACATAGACTATGATTCCTCTCTATAGAAATAAATTTAAGAGTAAACTTCGCTTTACTTTTCAAATCAAAAGATTTTAGATGTTTCAGTAAAAGTGAGTATTTAATATTTCGAAGTTGTATTTTGTTTCAGAATAGAAATCATTCCAGTCAATATTAATTACTAAACTATACACGTGTTACATGTTTATTTAAACACTAATGCATTCTTTGACTTATTTTGCAAGAAAGTTGTTCTTATAGAGATAACGTTATAATTATATTAACTCTGCAACTAATAATAAATTAGAGTAGAAATCCATCGGCCTCAAATAATAGGAGTTTCTTCTAGTTATATTACACACAAAATTTTGAAAACTGGTAACAATGTTATTAATCTGTCAGGCTGTGAGATGATGCTTGTCTATGAAATAGTCACGTATTCCTCGTTTCTCATTTCGACAATAAAACCTTTGACGCTTTTGTGCAAATTATCTGTTTATCTTAATATGATTCAACTGTCAAAACTTTTAGATGTTTGGATGAATAATTTTAGTATTAAGATTCTTGTGGAAACTCTTATCCCACACTGTAAGAGATGAATAAAATTTAATGCAAATATTTTGAAAATATAAATTCAGTTATTAAAATGGATCTTAAATTTTTAACTTTATTATTACATATATTTGTATGCCTTTTTAATGTAGAATTTACGTAGTAACTTTTAAATTTAAACTTTCATTCATTTTCTCTGCAAGACAAAAGAAAGAAACCGCGACACACAAAATAGGTTTATTTTTCACACTCTTTTTTTGTAAGTTATTTTCAATTTTATTTCTCTCAGTTTCTTACTAAATTTACAAGAGGATGAACGTAAATTTTCTTTCCTCTCTCTTTTTAACATTCTTATTTCTTTATCTTCTCTAGCCAGATGATTGCCGAACGCTTTGTATACTATCAAAAACGGTCTAATTAAAGTTCGTATACAAAAATTGATCGCAAGCAAACCTTTTTCTTTTTCTGCCCTTAAAAACCTTATTATCATCTTCTAAAAATACTTGTTATAAATAGACTTGTAAATAGATATTTAAGAAATTTGTAGTAATTAAAAAATGTATCTTTAAATCAATCAAATAATAATATTTAAAATAAAAAAATTTACCAAACTAAACTGGTGTAGAGCAAAAGGAAAACTCATAATACATATATATATATATATATATATATATTCCATTACTTTATGTATTCCATTCCATTTTATGTCTAATTTAGCCATTAATTAATGATAAGTTTTACTTTTACTTTAACACAATTGTTTTTTTCTTAATTTTCTTTTTACGATTCCCTATTTTCCAAAAACAAATTTAATTTATTAATATTTAAGGTAATTTTGAATAAAATAATTTCAAGATTATGTTGCAGATAATATAAGAGGGATTTTTACTTTAGAATTATATGTTTCTGTAAACATAGCTGTGTGTGGAGACCAACGGGTACCGTCTCACCAACACCTAGAGTGCTCCACACCTCTACTAGGTCCCTGAGGGCACACCAATATCGTGGCATTTATAAAGGCAATCAAATTGTATTTACAAATTGGTATCAGGAAGTTACTATTTATTTTAAGGGGCTTTAGGCCCTGTTAAACATCAGACAATAGCATTAAATATTTTCTCTGGGTTAAAAACAAAATTTGATATGATGACACATATAACAATCAATGAAGAAACAATCTACAATCAATGAAAAGACAGTTAACAATTTATAGAGTAGTTATGGCATGAAGTACATTATATGCATAGAAGGCAATTTTATAGATAGTATGAACCCTTAATTATGAAAAGGGAAAAAATGGCAGGATAAGAAAGATGAAAACTGTATACAAGCGTGGAAATTATGTAAGCTTCATAGACACCTTAGCTTTTAATAGGTTCAAAATTTTTAAAAGGTTTCTAAGATTTTTAAAGTGTATAGGATTCAAAAAGTTTTCAGAATGTTTCAGAAGTTCATACAATTCGAAACATATAGTTCATAAATTTCAATAAGTTCATAAAAAAACTTATTCCCCATTACTAGTGTGTGTATGGAAGGGAGTTAACATTAAGAATTGTTATCTGACTCGTCTTTGGAGCCTTCTAAATCGTCTGCAGGAGCGTCGCCTGTATCCCGACAAAGTTCCAATCCTTGTTTGTTGAATCAAATCATCAGCTTTGTGAGGAGTAATCTACGGTGACGATCTTTCAATAAAAAATCTCAGAAACTCGATATTGGTCTGTTGGGAGTTTTTTTTTAGGTGATAATTTTCAGTCTCTGGCACATTGGGACATGACATAGTGAAAGGATCCTTTTGGGCTTCCTACATACAGGTGGATGAAGCTGCCTTTCCGAATCTGCGGAAGTACTGTGGAAATGGGCCGTGAAACGTTAGCAGCTGCTAGAGGTATGGCTTATCATAAGTCAGCTTGCTGGATAATTCTGTCAATATTTGCTCGTTCGGCCTGTTGTTACATTGTCCCACAGAGACTGCCATTTCTGAAGTGTGAAGAACTTCAGTTGTTTGATAGGGGAAGATCTTGGATAAGGTATCACTAATGCTTCCAATTCATCAATTTTCGTGACTTCCTTGGTAGCGATATCTGCGCACTCATTTCCAACTTCACCTTGATGCGCTTTAATCCAACTTAGGTTGATGTGCGAAATTGCAGTAGCTAGTTTTACCTGCATGGCATGTATAATTGGTGATGTGTGTACTGGTTTAAATAACGCATGCAAAGTTGATAAGCTATCAGACCAAATTATTTCAGATCTGATGCCCTGTGCGTCAATGATGTTACAGCCTCGAAAATGGCTATAGCTTCTGCTTGAAAGACTGAGTTCTTATTACTCAGCTTAATTTTGTATTCTTGAAGTTGTTTGTCCTCATGGTAAATTACTAGGGCCGCATCTGTTTTACCGTCAATATGTGATCCATCCGTACAGATAGTATTAGGCGTGGTTAGTATCATTAAATATATCCGTGTGGATATGCTTATTTACTTGTTTTAATTTTAAATATGCAAGAAAGTTAAAATACATGGAAGGTAAAAAACATATAGGATACAAATAGAAAGCTGTTCTTTAACATAATTTGTCAGAAAAATAAGTTCTCTTAGTATTTAAAATAAAATAAGTGTTAGTTATCATATCTCTCTCTCGATGATTTATTAATTAATAAAATATCTTATGCATCTGATTTAAAATCAAAGTTGACATACATTTTCCTTAGAATCTCAAAGGCGTAACTAAATATACAGATCGTGGCAATATGTCTTTAAACAGTGAAATAGGCAAGATGAGGCATTACATGTTGGTAACTAAGGAAGTGCTATTAAATTCTAAAAATCAACATCACAGTTTTCGTAATCTTCTCAAACTCTATATTTCAAACAAGAGTGTGGATAGAAACAATCATAGAAATATATAGGAATGTGCTTGATGAAAAACTGTATAATTCATATAAACTTTTGAGGTTTTATGTACACTTTAATTCAAAAATTAATTAATTACTTCATTGGATATCGCTCTGTTTTCTGTTCGTACGAATAAGACGAGTTTAAAGTGACAACAAAACCACTCTAAATAAATCTTTTTCCTGATTTAAGAATATATTTCCATGCATGTACCCTACAAACAACTTCAAAAAATAAATGTCACTTAATGATGTTCTAATTGTTTGCTTCCGAAAAAGAATGAAAGGGGTTAACTGCAGAGTTTCTAATTATCCAAATATTAAAACGAAAATTGATATATATGCATGTGTTTCTTATCGAGTCCAATTACAAACTATATTTAATAAAATTTCTAGATTCTTAAGATTGATTTTAAAGAATGCTTAAAATTGGGCATGATAAGCAATTTTATGCAGTATGATGATTTTTAAGGAAATTTATCAGTCATGATTTTTATCATTTTGAAAAAATAAATGCCGAAGATGTATATATCCCTAGGAAGGCAGAAATACCTTATGCATTTGCAAATGAATAAAAGGATTGAAAAGAAATGTATCACACACAAATCTCTCTTATCGTTTGAAAAGATTAATTAAGAAAGGCAATATAAAAAGGAATTAGGGATAAAATGTGAATTGTTATATAGTTCTATATGAATCTAAATTAATCACGAAGCCAATCCCATATATTTCTTACCATCCGATTAATTAATTATGCTTATAAATTAATTTCTATAGTACAGCATAAAACGACATATAAGTGTTCATCGAAACAACAGGGTGATGTCTCTAGTAATTTCGAATTTAATGTTCTTAAAAAAATTATTTGACTCAAGAAGAGGATACAATTAGGAAGTAAAAGAGAGCATGTTATACTGCTGTACTCATTTCGACAAATTAAAACAATATTTAGCATATATTATTTTTCGTTTTCAAGGTTTATTTGAGCAAAAAGTTCTCTTTTATTTACTAAAGCAAATAAATGGAAATAAAAAGTGTACAATAAACCTCATGGACTATGAAAAATTCGAAAAATAATTTAAACACGTTTTTCCTATCTGTCTAGAAATTAAATTTGCTTTTAAATAAGTGCTAAATTTCTCATTATAGTAAGATACTAGTAAGCTTGAAGCAAGCCATGTGATTGAAAAATCATTTGAGTTAAAAACTCTGTGAACTTCACTGTGAATTTTTTCACTAAACTTGACTCTTCCGACATGAAAGAAGGAAAATCTTCCCCACGAATCTAAATACGTTTGAAAAGAGTAATTTTTATATTTATAAATTTAAAATATTACTTTCATGGTCCTTTGCACAATGGTTAAATAATGAAAGTTAGTAAAGTGATTAACAACAAAAATAAATTTATTAAAAATAACAAAATTAAATAACAACATTTAGATGTCATTGAATTATTATGTAAACACACTTTTGATTATTTTTCACCCTTCCATATGTACACCAATATTTGAAAAATTTCTAAAATGAAAATGTTTGCACCATCTTAATTTATTTCAATTTTATCTTCTACTTACGACAAAAAATTCAGTTGTACACATGTAATATTAGATCTCATTTGCAATGTATAAAAACAATCGTTAATAGAAATTATTAAAAAATAGATATAAATTATTTTCAAATATTAATTTTGTATAATAATAAACAATTCAAAAAAATACAAAAAAAGACAAACGACGTTTTATCTTTTCAATCTCTTTTATGCCTCAAATTTTCTAATACTTTAACCATTTTGAATGCAATCTTAAATGCTCATAATTCATTAATTTATTTTTGTACAAGAATAGATTTATTATTCTTTAAAACTTAATAATAATAGATTTATTATTCCTTAAAACTTCAGAGAAACATGATTAAAAAAATACAATCACTTTTGACTATATATTTCAAGATAATTTCGGATTAAATGAAATATAAGAAAAGTATACTTTCTGTATTGCCTCTGAGTTAAAAAAAAGTATAAAAAACTAATTATTATAACGCAATAAATTTACTGAGTAAACAGAATTTAAGTTTGTGTAAAGAAAAATTATTTAGGTCTAAACTTCTAGTTGTTTGTATTACTGGCTGATGGATTGAATTTAAAAAATGAAGGCAAATATTCCTTTCTCCGTACTTATCTTACAGCAGTTATCACATTTGAATATTTTTCGACGACATACAAGATGAAATAATTCAATAAGAAATAACTGAAAATAATATTTTACAAAATATATCTGAGGAAGGCAATAAAATTAAAATACATCTTAGTGGATGCTGTCAGCTGATATGTAAACGAATTATTATTGGCTGATGAAATTGATCTATTGAATCTATTGGGAGAAAATGCTCATTTCCCATCTTTTTTTTTACTGCAGCCATTTCCCTTTTTTTAAGTATGGTGCAAGAAAAAATTAATATAAAAAAATTCAGAATAACATTATATAGAATATATCACAAGATGGAAAAATAAAAATTAAATATAGATTACGGAAAAATCCAAAATTTTTATAAGCATGCTAAAATATGTCAGTGGAACAGGATGACATATTTTAGCATGTTTATAAAAATTTTGGAAGAATGCATCTATATTATGAAAATATTGTGATATCAATAATATGAAACATCAGTGAAAAAAAGTTAAAAGGTTGTTTAATGATTTCATATTGTTTATTCGTATTCATTTGTATTGCATGCTCATATTTCAATTAATTAATGTTAGTAGGTGTTAAAACTTTAACACTTGAGAAAAAGAGTAATAAAACAAGTAGTAAAAATAACATGGTTTCAATCTGCTTAAAATTTTAATTTTTTTCTCATATGTACTTCAATTGAAGAATCGCTTCTTGTGACTTCAAAGTCACATGTCAAATACGCTCATTTATTTGTTTATATTTTGTCTTTAGTTGGTGCGACAGCTGCATAAACTACAATAAATTTGAATTCAATTGTGTGGTTACAAATAGTTCTGCGAAGATAATATTTATTTCACCATTTTGTTCCATCCCCACAGCTTTTCTTTCATTTACGAATGTAAACCAGCATCCAAATCGTTGAAATTAGAAATTAGATTTTTTTAAATGGTACAATATAAATTGCTTCATTTTAATAAAGTTTCTTTCTCCTTTTTCCTCAAAATACTACTTTTCCTTTATTTGTGAAATTTCAGTTTATTCAAACATGAAAAAGTTTAAAAAAAACTTAACCATTCTACAGTTTATTTATTATTGAATGTTACAGAGTAAAAATTGAAGAGTTTTGCTCAAGTTGCTAGATAAAATTATATTGGATACTCATACAAATATGTACTCAAATACATAATGTAAACAATATATGCTTGATATTTGTACTATAACAAGTACTACCTATTGAAACACCGTCTGTAGACCATGGTTTCCCAAACTTTTTTTTTCTGAACCACTTTCAAAGTTTTATTATTTTCCGTAGACCTCCTGCTGCTGCTATATTTCTACTGTATTTCCAAAACTCCTAAAACATATCACCCTAAATTGGGGGTGCTAAAAAATAGTAGCACATTTTCTTGTGTCCTTTTTATTAAAATAATACTTTTGGTTATACAAAATTGTAAACATTCATTATTACAAACAATCAACAATTAATTCATCGATTTACTTTTATGTTCAAATTTCCGGAAACAAATGAGTAACGTTTTGTTCTTGACATTTGCATTTATTCTAAACACAGCGCAAGTCGCATTTCATCCCTTTGCAGGTCCAAGCAAGCATCCTTGACGAGCAGGTGCATGGGCGGCACTTTGCAAGTCTCGACCTGTATTATTAACTATTTTACTATTCAATTCTGTGCTTGAACTGAGTCTCGAATATTTTTGAATATCTACCTAGTCAATGATGCTACCTGCTTACGTTGATAAGTAAATCCAAGCCAAAAATTTTGTTCTTTATTATGAAAACCAGGAAATTTTTCGTGAACCCCCATTTACAACTTGTGAACCCCTGTTTTCTTTTCACGTCTACGTGGACCCCCATGTGGTCTCCTATAGACCCCTGAAGGTTCATCTGGACCATTTTAGAAACCTATGGTGGTGATAAACCTATTTGTAGTATCCAAAACACACAACTCCTTAAGTTCAGATTTTTTTTTTTAATTTATTACTCAAGTGATAAACAAATTCATGTTTCAACTGAAGTGATGCTACAAAATCGTAAAATCCTATCTTATTCAAATTTAAACAGAGAATAGCATAGAATATAGAAACTTCAGGTTAAAATTTAAAAGAAGATACTTTAAAAATTTAGAAATTAAAATTTCATATTTCTCTTTTTCGCGAAAGAATTCACACCTGAACTTATCTTACCCATAGCGGAAACTAAACATTGTTAACATCAAGTTTTGTATAATATTAAAGAAAATTAATAAAATAATTTATTTTTATTAGCATAGATAATTTGTATAGATATAGAAATTTTATAAAAAAATTATTACATATATACAGAAAATCAAAAAATTATCATTCTTTACAATAATAGGAGTGCTTTGATTAAAAAATTAACTTTGTCACACATTTCGGAACTACTACTTTTAGACAACTATTGTTTATTAAATACAATGGTAAATAGCTAGTTAAAAATTATGTAAGCTATATTTATTACTAAATTATTATTTCTTTAAGGCATTCGGTTTACAAATTAAAATTTGTTATTTAAGCTTTATATTGTTATGTAATATTAAACATTTTATTAAATTATAGTGATTTTTTTTTTCATATCTCAACATTTTATATCATAAGAATATTGCCATGAACATAATAAACAGATTGTAGAAGTTTAAACAAAATGCTTAAGATAAGTCTCACAGAAGGACAAGACAGAGTAAGTATACAGAAATAAGTATACATATATCACAGAGTAAGTATACAGAGCTGAAAATCAAATGTAATTAATTAAATTAAAAAAATGAATAACGCAAATTAGAGATTTTACAATATTAAGAGTACACGCAAAACTATATGTTGAAAGAAAGGTACAAGTTTGATATCCCCCTCCAAGTGATTACTCGTCAAATCTAGCGCCCATTGTTTTGATTATAGCGTGGCCAATTTGAGTTTTGTTTTCATTATAGTGTTGCCAAATTCATTTTTTCCTACTTTTCAGATTTTTTTTTTTTTTTTTTTTTTTTTTTTTTGCCAAATTTCGTTTTTCTCGTGTGTTACATCGTTTTTACGTCATATATATACTTCTTTTCAGTAGCAACAGCATTTTCAATTTCACTTCAAGTTTATAGTTTTACTTTTAAGTTTCACTTACAATTCAAACATTTTGTTCTACGTTTCAATTCAAAGCCATTTGACCGCTATTTGCTGTAATGTTTCGTTGTCGCCAGCGTCCAAACATCGTAAACTATTCACTTTTCAAATTTCATTTTCCCCTTATCATTAATTATATCTCTCTTTTTTATTTGAATAATTTATTATATATTTTTCTTATATATATATATATATATATATATATATATATATATATATATATATATATATATATAATTTATTATATTTTTGAAATCGCAAGAGATAGTTTTGACTAAATTTAAAGCAAGTAATGAAATCAATAATTTTCAAGTTCTGGACTATGAATAGAATTTTTTTATTTCATTTATCACAAATAAAATTATAATTTAGTTTTTTTTTTTTTTTTTTTTTTTTTTTTTTGGGGGAACTTGTGTTAATAAAATTCGCAAATTACAGGAAATACAGATCAGAGATGAAGATTAGGCCAAAGAAAGGTTATTTCAATGATTTTATCTCGTCATTTAGAAAAATTATTGGAGGGGGGAGGAACAATGTAATACAAAAAAATCAACTAAGCATGATTCGTGGTTTTCACTATCCAAATTAAAATTGTTCGAGGTTTGATTCATCACATATGAAATTTTGAGGAATTCTAAAACTGAACAGATAATTGAGGAGTATTCCTTTGCAAAATCTAATTTGGCCGATTGGAAGCAATTTATTTTTAATTATATTACAATTTTAGATCATATTGAACTTTCATCAGAAAAAATGGGGGAGGGGAGAGTAAAATCGTAGAAAATGATGAATCAAAATTTGGCAAAAGGAAATATCATAAGGCGCATAAGGCTGGGGGTCAGTGGGTGTTTGGAGGGTTTGAGAGAGTTTTTCTAGTTGCTGTTCACGACAGAACACAAGAAACTTTATTGAAAGTAATTGAGGATTCGATTTTGCCAGGCACTTTCGTGTACTCCGACTGTTGGAAGAGCTATGATTAATTGACTCAGGGCAGATTTGAATATTTAAATGTTAAATATAAGTTGATATTTGTTGTTCCCAAAACTGGGTGCCACACCAATACAATTGAAAGTGCGTGGAGGCATGTAAAATCGACGTTACCTACTGCAATCGTAGGACATATTTTATATTCTACCTTGTAATCTATATGTTCCATAAATTTTGCATAGCGGCAAATGTTGAGAGTTTTAATAATTTATTAAAATCATTTCGGGGACTAATTGGGAGAAGTACCAAATTTCAGAAATTAATTATTTTATTTAAATTTTGTTACGGATATGTATTTTTTCTATTGTATTCGTGTTTCAATTTTTGTTTATTTCATCATATGTATTCTTTTATTATTAAACAATTATCATGTGTATTCTTTTTTTAAATCAATAGAGTAAAATGTATTAAACACCAGTAGTAGTCGGGCATTGGAAAAATATTTTTTTTTACATACTTTTTTGCAAAATTTGATAACAGTGAAATTTATTTCTCAAGAAAAAATCTATAGTTTAAATTTAGTCACCATTTTACAAATTAGTTTCACTGAAATGAGAAACGAACATGGATGGATTGGAGACAAACGAACAAAATGGCGGATTAAATATCATCCTAGAAGTAATTGTGCGACCTATTATATTCAAATTTAACACAGTTTATGCAACAGAGGCATCAAACAGAAAATATCACCAAGCATAATTGACATCTGAGCTTGACGTCATATCAAGTAAGTCCATTATTTTTATTTCCTTATCTCTTTTACTCGTTGTTTTGCAGAGAAAGCAAACCCAACAAAAAAAAGGATTTATTTGTTTTTTTTTAGCAATACTGTTTTAGATTTTGTATACTACTATATAATTTAAAACCTTCTGAAATGCTTATTTTTGGAATTTTAGGAAAATTCTCGCGTTAAAAAACATGCGCTTAACTTGGTGACGAAAAAAATTCACAATGGTCTCTAATGGGGGGGGTGTCCTACAAGTTCCAAAGGAAATTACTATTAGCATTTGAAATTATATCAATATTGATTCAAATGAGCTTAAGTGAGAGCAATTAAAAATCAGTTAAAACTAAAATCAAGTATTTCTAAATTTTCTGGTTATTATTCTCATTTCTCTCTCTCTTTCTCTCTATAGATTTAAGCACATATAAATCCATGACTGTTGATATGTTTTTCCAAGAATACAATGGGATACTTTCAAATACATTGAATATAATTCAGAACACGTTTTAGAATAATAGCAACGCCATTCATTTCTATATTAATATTTTCATAAAACAATGCTATTTTAGGTGTTTGCATTAAGAACACTGACTTTCTGAAACGGTTATTCTCGCTCTGTTATGCAATTCCACATGCAAATGTAACTCTAAGTTTATCTGAAGTTTTCGAGAAAACTCGCTTGATAAGCACGCGCTTTATGAATTATTAATAAAGCTCTGCAACGAACCTCTCGTTTTCATCGCTATCGAATTTACATGAAACGATGCCAGTACAATTACAGCAGTCGAAACCAATATTGGATGCATTTTATACAAAATAATTACGCATTTTTCATAATAATTTGTACCGCATTTCTCAAAGATATCACAAAAAGTCAAAGTTTTTTTTTTTTTCTTTTTTCAATAATTTAAGATAATGTGTGTTTGTGTGTGTAGAAGAAATTGTTGTAGTAAAGAAACTTTCTTTAGTTTAGAGCAAGGATTCAGAAAATGCAATTGTTCAAAAAAAAGTATAAACGGAAATATAATATATTAATGCAAATCAGTATGTTATGCAAATTAATGCATATCAGTAATCAGCTTATGTGGGCGTGATATATTTTATTGTATGATACTGCATTTAAAAAGAAATATTCAGTTACAAATTCTATATTTGATTATTTTTATGTGCATTTTAATGAAAACATGAATCGATATTAATTAAATTTGCGCTGAATCATCGATCATCGAAAGTTATAAAATTTTAATACAAAATTTATAAGTTATTCTTGATTCTAATGTTAAAACAAAAGTATATGTTTAAAATCTTGTGGAACAAAAACAGGAATAAATAAGATAATTAGCTTTCAGTTGTTGATATTCGCGTGAATGGAGTGAATTAAACCATAAACTCAAATAAAATGTTTCATTTTATTACTAATCTCTATTCTAAAATGTCAAGAGTACTCACTATATTGATAAGAAGATAAAGATAGAGTTCTTATTTTATGTTTCCTAAATATTTTCAGCTCTTAAGTTGAGAATAGACTTTTATCAAGATTTTGGTCTCTAGCTAACCTAATTTAAAATAAAGATTTTGTTCCATTTCAAAATTTTGATTCTAATATTTGTAATTAAATTCGAATATAGTTAACGCTGATTTGAATTCCAGATGAAGATGCTTATGCATCTAACTAATTATCAGATAACGACGAAGAAACCATACCTTTGGTTGAAAAATTAGCAGTGAAAGATTTCATCAAAGAGCAACATAACAGTTAATAATTAAAACCACTTTTTGCAGAAGCACAAAAGCCTACTTTAAAATCGACAAGTATTTCTTGGAAAATAATATGCTTTTCTAAAAGAAAAAAGATAAAAATGGAACAAAAAGAAAATTAATGGTTGTTCCAGAAAGATTTCGTGAGCAACTAAAAATGTTTTGTTACGAAGATATCACTGCCCATTTAGGCGTAAGTAAAACTAAAGATGTTCTTTTTAAGACTTTCTATTGGCCTAATTGTTATAATGACGTCGAAAATTTCGACCAATCTTGTGACCACTGTTAACGAATTGGAAAGCCTCCAGACAAGAAAAAGGCACCACTGAAAATCGTTCCTGTTATTTCTGAAATATTTACTAAGCTGAACGTTGATGCTTGTGGACCATTTCCTGTCAGCAGTTTAGGGAATAAGTATGTAATATCTGTGATATGCATGTCATCAAAATATCCAGATGCTATTCCTACTCCGAATTTATGTTCTGCTACTATTGTAGATGCACTACTACAGATTTTAAGTTGTCTTGGTTTTCCTAGAGAACTACAAATTGACCAAGGGACATATTTTGTGAGTGTACTTACATCAGAATTTTGGACACGTTTGAAGTGCGAGTTGTGAGAAGTTCTGTGCCACATCCTCAAAGCAATCCGGTGGAAAGGATGCATCGAACTTTGAAGCGAATACTTCGAGTGTTTTTTCTAGAATCAGGAGAAGATTGGGAGAAAGTTTTACCACATGCACTCTTTGCATTGAGAACAGTGACGCACGACTGTAGGGCTACAGCCCAGCTGAGGACTTCAATGCTTCCAATGGACTCCGTGCTGAGAGAACACCCATTCGTTTCAACCATGGACAAGCTTTGCCTTACAATTTTGAATCTCGGATGTTGGAATTGAAAAGAGCATTACAGCAGGCCAATAATACCAGTCCAGGACCTGATGGAATCAGCAATCAAATGCTTCGAAATTTAAATCCAGATTCCCTTTTGAACTTGCTGTTTTTGTTCAATAGGATCTGGACTGAAAACAAATTTCCATCACTTTGGAACGAAGCAATAGTGATTCCAATCCTTAAGACTGGTAAGGATCCTTTTATACCTTCACATTATCGACCAATAACTCTGACAAGTTGTTTGTGTAAGACTCTCGAACGTATGGTCAACGCTCGTCTCGTGTATGTCTTAGAAAAAAATGAATGTATTCATAAAAATCAGAGGGGCTTCCGTAAAGGAAGATCCACTCTTGATAATATTGCTTATTTAGAAACACAGATTTGCAACGCTTTTGTGCGGAAGATTCATCTGGTTTCCATTTTCTTCGACATAGAGAAGGCTTACTACCGTACATGGCGTTATGGAATTCTCCGTAGGATGTATGATTTTGGCTTTAGGGGTAATTTGCCAATATTTATACAAAACTTTTTAAGCTCCCGTGGTTTTAAAGTTTGTATAGTACATTTTTGTCCAATACTTTTATCCAACCTGAAGGTGTTCCTCGGGGAAGTATCTTAAGTGTCACCCTATTTAATCTTCATATCAGTTGCATTCCTTATCAGCTTTCACCTTCTGTACATGGTACCTTGTACGTTGATTACCCGCAAATATCTTGTGAAGGGTCTAACATAAATTTAATTGAAAGACAATTACAAACATGTGTTAATAAAATCGCTGCATGGTGTGCTGAGAATGGCCATACACTATCTCCTAGTAAGAGTAATTGTGTCCATTTTTTCAGGAAGACTAGCCTCCACAATGACCCCGTTATTCGTATAAACAACATACCTATATCTGTGGTCAATGAGGTAAAATTTCTCGGAGTGATATTTGACCGTAAATTAGCTTTTCTTCCACATATATTATACCCGCGGAAGAAGTGCGAGCGATCATTCAAAATCCTCAAGGTGCTTTCTAATACATCTTGGGGTACTGATCGCATGTCACTTCTCCGAGTTTACCAATCATTAATTTCATCCCGCATAGACTACAGTTGTGTTGTTTACGGATCCGCTAGGTCTTCTGTTTTACGCAGACTGGACATTGTCCATCATTCTGCTCTGAGAATATGTTCAGAGGCATTCCACACATCATCCGTCCAGAGTCTTTATGCAGTATGCCAACGATTGCCTTTAGACCTGCGATGTGTGTGTGTATGCAGTTGTCTATCAATTACTATTGTAAAATTATGTCTGATCATCATCCATTATGTTCTTTTGCTCTTACTCCTGCTCAGAAGAGGATATATATGATGCTAGACCATATAGCATCCCACCTTTCCTCACTCGAATAAAAAACCATTTATACTTATATGACCTACGTGATGTCCGTTTCATTAAAACGGACATATTAGTACATCCACCTTGGTATGATCCACAAATATTGATAATTAATCCATTTTCTGATTGTAGAAAATCGGAAACAACCTCTACAATTTTCCAACAGCTATATTATTCACATCTCTGTCAGTATTTTTTATACACGCCAATATATTTACGGATGGTTCAAAAACAGCAGGACATGTCGGCTGTGGTATATTTATGAACAATGTTACATACAGTTACAGCCTTCATGCTTCCTGCTCCATTTTTACAGCTGAAGCTACTGCAATTTATAATGCGCTTCATCTCGTGAATACTGCAAATTCTCATTCCTTTTGCTTGTATACTGATAGCTTGAGTGTATTGAAAGCGTTGGGAAATTCGAACATTCACTGTCATTCGGTTGTGTCCAAAAATTCCAAATATTGGATTTCCTTGTTGGCAAGGGATATGATATCCAATTTTGTTGGATCCCAGGTCACGTAGGTCTTGAGGGAAATGAAAAGGCAGGTGCGGCTGCTAAAGCAGCATCAACTTCAATGCCATCATCAATCCATCTTTCAGATGTGAGGAAGTGTATTAAAAATCTTGTAAATTCCCTCTTCCACGAATTCTGGAGCATGCAGGTCACCAACAAATTGTGTACCATTTTTCCATATCTCATTTCATTATCAATTTTACCGCTACGAAGTGCTGATGTTAGATTAACTCACCTTCGTATCGGACACACACGTTTCACACACAGACATTTGTTTCTAAGTGAATATTAAACCCATGGTGTGAAGCGTGTGATGAGCCATACACTGTTCATCATATTTTAATTTCATGTCATGATTTTAACCAGCAATGTTTACACTTTTTTAATACTGATTTATTATTTTTATCTGATTTAATAGGGGATCCACCCCATAGAATCCTATTCGATTTTTTAAAAGCAATAGGTTTTTTACATTTTATTTAATTTGTATATTAAAATTATAATATATATATATATATATATATTATAATATATATATATATATATATATATATATATATATATATATATATATATATATATATATATATATATATATATATATATGATCTTTCCCTTTTTATATTTTATGATTAAATTTTAAAATATTATATACACTGATTTTTGTTTTTAAAATTTTTAAAGTTGCTTGGGTGAAAAAAAATTAAAAACTTTTGTCTTGGCACAGCTTGTCCATTTTTGGACCTTGCGCCATAAAACCCAACCAAGCTACCAAAACAATCTGAATGAATATCAACATGTGTGTGTGACTCAGCTTATAAATCTCTGATACAAATGTGAAATCAATGAGTGAATGCCTATGATGTTGGCCGTAATGGGTTAAAATTTTAAAATTCAAAAGACAGAAATCCTCTTTCGGAATACATTCAAGAAAATCATTTATTGAGTTGGAACAGTTTCCTAATGATGTATGTCTTACATTAAAATCTCCGACGAGGATATAAGGAGGTTGAATCCCTTGAAGCCTTTCCGAAGAAAATTTGCCTCTGGTGAAACATAAACATTAATAACTGATATTATAGTAGTTGCCACAGTGATCTCGATAGCTAAGAGCTCTCTTCCATCATCTGAGAGACGGGTTGGAGAAGATTAACGTCTAGGAATGAATTTTACTAACTGTTAAGACGGTCACCTCAGTAGTTAAAAAAAGCCGATTCTAACACAGTGGCGGTGGGGGCTGTGAGTGGCGGCGTTGAGTTGTTTCCTCCTGCTGTTAAGTTGAGTTGTTTTTTTCCTGCTGTTAAGTTGAGTTGTTTTTTCCTGTTGTTAAGTTGAGTTGTTTTTTCCTGCTGTTAAGTTGAGTTGTTTTTTGCTGTTTTTTAAGTTTCGGTTTTGGTTTTTAAAATTAGTTTTGGTTTTTGAGATTCTGTTTTATGGAATGGCAACGGTATAGTTTTGGTTTTTTGGAATGGCAACATGTATTGGTAAACACGTTGTTTTTTGCTGCTTTTTAAGTTTCGGTTTCGGTTTTTAAAATTAGTTTTGGTTTTTGAGATTCTGTTTTATGGAATGGCAACGGTATAGTTTTGGTTTTTTGGAATGGCAACATGTATTGGTAAACACGTGTTTGTTTTGATGCATCCCGTATTTACTATGAAACGTTGCCATTTTATAGAATCAAAACTCTTCTGTTGCCAATCAGAAAAGTAGAATTTTTGTGAGTTTGAGAGCTTAGTATTCATGAAATGGCAACAGGTGATTTGCATTTAACAAAGTGGCAACATTTTGTGCTTTAAGACAACACGTGAAAGGTAAACAAAAACATGTGGCGGTGATGTCCACTCCAAATTACAAAAGGTTGGTTCTTTTAAAAGTTTCTACCATGTGGCAACATGATTTTAATTTTTGTAGAATGGCAACAGTAAATGTTAGGTATTATAAAATGGCAACATTTTTACTACCATTCAATTTAACACGTGATGATATTAACGTTGTACGTGGTGAAACAGGATTCGACAGAAATTTTCTTGAGTCTGGGTACACTTTTTCTGCTTATTGCTGGACTACTCAAAAATAATTTCAAGTAAGTCTAATTTTATTTTTACTATAATATTCTTGGCATATTTATTTATTTTGATTAATTATTAGAGTATTATATGTCCTTATATATTTTCTTTTTAGATACTTTACTGTGAATTTTATCTATCAGAAAAGATAAGTCAGTGGAATGGCTAACTTGAAGCGTAAGAATGAATCTGAGGTAAAAATTCTTTCAATCGATATAGTTTTCTAATATTAAAATGTATTTTTACTTATGTTACTTATTTTTCTACAGGTATCTACTGCAAAGAAAGTTAAAGCGGGTATATCTTTCAAATGTGGTGAAGAGCCGAGAATGTATTTTCACTCGGTAGAAATGTCTTCATCTATGTGTCCATGTGGATGAACAAAATTTATGTTCACATACGTACTTTTAAGCTTTTTGGAAATACTTACTATCCTTCCTCAGATGGCTTGACAATGGGACCCTATGCCTTTTTCATGCTGTCCAGAGAAGACAATCATCAGTCTAATCAAAATCTGGATTACGTGGCGGTGGATTTAGCATCTCCTTTCAACGAAGACCTCAAAGTAAAAGTCTCATGTGAAGGATCTGGTATGCCCGTGAATTTATCTCGACAAATAGTTTGCAAAAGCGGTCGAAAATATTCTTATTCCATTCAACTCACTCCAAGACCAATGGAAAATATTATTTAACATTAAAGACGACATTTTATCTAGTGTGATTCATTTAAAATTTGAGGAAATTCATTTTTAGCTGCATATTCGAAACAAACAAGTGCGTCGACTTTAGATGCTGACCTGGAATACATCGATTTATTGAAAGGCCATATGAGAAAAGTTATTACTAAAAATTTATACAATTTCAATCTTCTCGGACAATATAAAGATGGAGACACTGAAAACACAGTCGCTCTATTCAATGAAAGTGCAATGGAATTGGACATTGATACTGTTGCCGAGGACTTTTTCTATGAAATTATTAGCGTGATTTTACCAAATGGTAAAAGACTCTCTGAGTGTGTACCCCAAACATTTTTACGTAATGTTAATATTTCTTCTATTCTTAAAGATGTAAAAAGAAGAGGTATGTTGTTTAGAATCTTATTAAAAAAATAATCAAATTTGTATACATTTAGAAATAAATTTAAAAATTGGAATAATATACGTTCTCTTTGCTTTCCTTCTTATGAAATTATTTTAGAATAATAAACATTTTTTTCAAAATAACCAATACATGCATATTTAATATTAAAGGTTGAAAGACAAGTCTTATTCAATATGTATTTACAAATCTTAAAAAGAAAAAAAAGTAACCAGATTATTAAATTACACGAAACATGTTTATTATTATTATATTTTTACAAAAAGATACATTTTCGCAAACATTTGCTTTTTTTTAATAATACACAAGCACAATAAATTTATATTACACATCAATGGAAAAAATTTTTTTTGTAAAAAAAATATTTATATTTAAATTATCATTTCTATCAATATGAAAATAATCATTTTAAGAAAAATGACATCAGTTTTTTACATAATTTAATGGTAACCAATATTAAATCTTAAAAATATTTACAATTAATATCAAATAATACTATTTACAGCATATATGTAGTTTCAAATATTGCATTTTACACAAAAGAATATTTTCATTTTCAAACACTTACATTTAAACTATAATGTCCTATTGCAAGAGTGGAAATACCATCAGGTCTTACAATTCTTTTAAAATCAGTACATGATAAAGCTAATTTATTTTGCTTTACGGAATATAAATTATGCTGTTTTGATCGAATTATATTCATTTGTGCAAAAAGTTGTTTTCCTTCATGCAAACAAGTTTTATAATGGTTAAATGTTATTTTATTTTTTAAAGTTTGTTTCTTAATACCTTTCAACCGTTTCTCAATTTTATCTTCAGTTTTGTAAGCATACATTTTAGATTTTAATCCAACGAATTCTACCATAATTTGTCCTTTATTCTCATCTTTCATTTTACCAATTATTTTTTTATTTACTAAGGGTATATCGTAGATATTATTATTTTGATAATCAGAAGTATCATACAAATTTATTCTGTTTTTCATATCCGAATAAAAATCTAAAGTTTTAATTTCATATATAAGAGAATCAGTATCTGTGTATAATAAACGGATATCGTCGCCATAATCGTTTTTCATCACTTGGTAATGAAAGGAATACATTAGTGTTTTCGATAAGTCTAAAATTGCCATCCCAACATGAATTGGTTTAAAAATTTTAATACTTGTTTTTTTTAAATGAATTGCCATCAAGTTTTCATCAAAAATTGTTCTATGATCAAAAGTTGGTTTTGCAATAAGTTTAGTGGCTTGTCTTTCGGAAGTACATAGAAGTATATCAACGCGACGTCGGACTTTTTCAATAGTTTTTCAAATAATACTATTGTTCATCAATTTATAAAATTCTTTGAAATTCATTTTTGCATTTGTTCTTAAATTTGTGTTAAGTTCTATATAATTTTTAAGCCATGGCGATTGATTAAATTGCAGTACCCTATGAACTTTTTCTAATTTCAAACCTAAACTTAAGTATAATTTTAAATTTTTATAATGAACAACATATTTAAGTTTAGGTTCTAAAGTTGTTAATAATCTATATTCTTTACAATTTGGTGGAACTTTGTTTTCTGGTGCCACTGGTAAGTCTGTATGTTCGTCATGAAGGGAAGAAGGATAATCTAAATCGACTTCTAAAATATACCCAATTTCTGAGTCATCGGGTATATTTTCCACATCAATATTGGTACTACACCATTTGAAGTCCTTAAGAGGAAGATATTCGCTCATGGCCCAACCGTACAAATTATTTGCATCGAGATACATGAGAAATTTTGATTCCCTTTCAGGATCATAGTTTTTCATGTATTTATTATTAACTAAAGAGTATCGGTTGCTACACTGTCTAATTCCACCTCGAATTCCTTTTTCAATGAAAAGTATCATGTCATAATCCGTAAAGAGTTCAATGTTTACCTTTGTATAAAGTAACATCGCGTCCCAAGAGAGGCCAGGAGAACTGTAGTACCAAGAAGGATCTAATTTGTAAGTTTTTAAACAGATTTGCCTAAAATTTTCGAAAACATCCGATAACAATAAAACGTCAGTTTGACATATAAGTCACAATACTCCCTGAATTCTTAAGATTGAAAGAATTAAACACATTTTTAGCATGATCATATTCCTCAATACTAATCTGCTCTTCATTAAGTTCATTATAAAATTTTCATGATCAGGTAAGCAAATTTCCTCACATTTTGCTATATCATCGAAATAATCATAGGGAAAAACTCCTTTTCGTAACAATAATTTTAATTTATCAGTATCAAAATATCTTTTCATACATTTGAATTCATCGAAAGTAAGATTGGAAATGAGTTTGTCAAGACTAGATGGTAAGAATTTTAATGTATCTATGAATCTAATATGAAAGGTACTTGTTATGTTTTTACTAAAGGATATGTATTTTTCTTCTGTGTTAGGTATTAAAAATATTGATTTGTCATCGTATCCTAATTCTTTTATGAAAATGTGAGCGTCATATCCAGATAAATTATGAAAAAAAATTGGTAAAAATTTAGGCAATTTTAGAGATAAATTACATTTATTGCAACAAGCTCCATTAAATTTTTGTGAGATGTGGCAATGGTCGCGAACTTTTATTTTCTAGAGTAAAAGGTTCTAAGCAAGCAAAACAATTTTTAGCATTATTATAAACTTCTTGTTCTATTTGACTGAGTGGCCTTAAGGGCTTAGGATTACTATAAATTTCAATGATATTTGAGGCTTCCATTTTTATCATTTCGATGAATTTCTTAGATGCATCTAATCCTCGATATACTACAGGGTCCTTATAATGCTTGCCGTCCTGACAAATGAAATAACAGAAACTAAAAGGGATATGTTTTTGATAAATATTTGTGAATGAATTCTGTGGGTTAGGATGGCAAGTATCAGTTTTTACTGTTAAACACTCAAAATCCGCATATACAACAAATGGCACTTTTAAAATATTTTGAAAATTTTTAAATTTTAAAAACTTACTTTCGTTTGTTGGCATTTCTACTCTTGCAGGACTTTTTTCCTTACACAATTCCTTGTGAAACAATAATTTGTCTTCAGATGAGAAAAATTGGAGACAACGTCTACATACGTGGACAGAATGACCATGTCAGGAATACTGTTTTGACAAAATTCTTGACATAGATTTTATCCAACAGAAATGTCCACTTTTTCTTTTTCGGGATGTATAACAAATCTACATGTTTCTCTAATTCGGTTTCGCAAATTAGGATTGGAAAAAATTTTGCAATCGTCATTGAAAGAATAAACATTAATTGAAATGTTATTTACCTGCGTAAACTTTCGGATCTCTGAAAAAGGCGTTGGGTAAGAAACGCAGGTAAAATTCAAAGCTTCTTGATATTTTTCATAATTTGAAACTCTATCAGGATTGTGATCAGCCGGATAAAGAGCCGAAAGTATCGACCATTTAAAACATTCATTGTCATCATTTTTACGTTAACCACCGCTTTCTTCATTTTCAAACATTCAGGTAGCTCGCAAAAAGTGGAACCCTTGAAAGGCTTGAAACAGTTCGTTCTAACCTCTTCTTCGAGAATTTGATCCAAAGACCAACCAGAATCTTTCATCTGAAAATCTTCGCTTTCAGCGAGGATGCTGTCGCTCATCTCTTCGTAAATTACACTAATATTTGTAGCAGAGGTCACGATCATATTTTTGATTTAAACTCGATGTCTTTAAATGTATCATATCCATTGTCCGCCATCTTTTTATATACGCATCGGATTCTGATACTTACTTTTAAAGCATCAAGTCTTGCCAATTCTTCTCTAATTATTGCAAAGGCTTCCTGTTTTTTAATTCCAAGAATTCTGCAATATCTTTGCAGTCGCAGTTTTTAATTGAAAAGTTTTATACTTTTTCTTAAAAGCACTTCGCACTTCTTTTGTAGATTCCCCATTTCCTTGCAACGAGGAATTAAAATTTCTGCTCTCATCCTGCTGTCCTTGTAAAACATTTAAAACTTCATTAGATCCATTACCTATAAGGCTGTTTGAAGAAACTTTTAGTCTCTTCGGAAGCGATGTATCAAATTCAGACTTTCTTTTACAGCTTCCATTCTTCTTATGTCGAATCAAAGCATTGTTGCGAGAAAAAGTTTTGCTGCATTGTAAGCAAGTGATTTTTTTTGCTTGATGGATCGAAACAATATGACGCTTTAAATCATTTTCTCTCATAAATTCTTTATCACAAACACTACAATGAAATTTAACAGATCTCTCATGTACTTCTAAAATGTGTCTTTTTAGAAAACTCAACGTTAAATAGTTTACCGCAGATTTCACAAAGTCCCATCGCGACTTTCTAAGAAATGCCTGTTTCTTAAGGAAAATTTCATTCCTATGAGCAGCGTTATAAGAAGTTGATTCTATTTCCTTGGCTTATATAGGTTCGATAACAATAGCTATCACGTGATGCATTTTTTTTTCATTTCAGCGATTTTAAAAGGTAGCGCCGAGTTCTAACAATTGCGGTTGGTCCTTAAGAAGAAAGTAAAAGATGTATGGTGACGTCATTGTAGAAGAAACTATCAGGTAAGGGTGCGGATTTTACTAAAGATAGACGGATATTCTTTCTAGACAGTTGAGAAACGGAGATATAATCAGTTGAACGATGTCTTTATTTTTCCCGTGAAAATGGTATCACACCCACTGCCAGTTACAGAGAAAAATAGATTCCTTAACAAAAAGGTGGTGTATGGCGAAGTTGAATGATTAAGCAACTTAAAAGAAATTCTCCCTTTTGCTAACCAGTAACAGCCACAGCTTCGAAGTGAGCAACAATGGGATGTGTTCTCCAACAAGTATTGAACTTGAAAGGTATTCAATTGGATATATATGTGAAAGGTACAAAGCAAAATGTGGGCTTAGAAGCACAACTAATGTCCTGACGCGGAGTCTCAAACTGAAAAGTAAATGCCCCCTCAAACTGTTTTGTGAATACCGAAATCATTGAAAGAGCACAATAGAACACATTCTCCCTAGGAATAAAGAAAGCCAGGTGTTACCTGTTTTGAAGTGGGAATGGATATAAAAGAATCGCATTCTTTTATTTCGCATTTTAAGAACTATTTAATGCATCCCAAGAGAAAAACATGTTTTATTTTGTATTTATAATAAAAATATAAAAAATATTGATGTAAATTACATCAAGAAAATTAAATGAAAAAGATTTAATTTTTTCAAACAATTTATTTGGCGTGAATTATAAGAGAGCTGTAAGCTGTGAATTTACTTTAAGTGTTAAAACATTCAATAAATTATTTTAGTTTGAATACAAGCACGCGACTACAATGCAGAGAATTTATAAAGATCCAAGTCATACAGCAAGTTTTAGTGGTATAAATGCGGTGAGACGAGGCTTGAAAGATAAAGTTAAAATCTCAGATATAAAGAGATGGCTATCTCATAAAGATTCATACACTTTACATAAGCCGATTCGTCATAAATTTTTACGAAATAGAGTGATAGTAAGTGAAATTGATCGACAATTTCAGGTGGATTTAGTTGACATGCAGTCTTTAGCTGAGTTTAATAAAGGTTACAAATATTTACTTACCTGTATTGATGTGTTTTCTAAATATGCATGGGCGATTCCTTTGAAAAATAAGCTTGGAAAGAGTGTAAAATTAGCTCTGGAAACTATTTTTAGAACTCGTTGTCCATTTAGTATCCAATCAGACAGCGGTTCAGAATTTAAGAATAAAACCGTTCAAAATTTTTTGAGAAATTCAAAAGTTAAATTTTTTACTACCCAAAATCAAACAAAAAGCAAGTATTGTGGAAAGATTTAATCGGACTTTAAAAACAAAAATGTGGAAATATTTCACTGAATTTAATACTAAAAGGTATACTGATATTATTGATAAATTAGTTCACAGTTACAACCATACATGGCACAGAAGCATTAAAATGTCCCCTGCTTCAGTCAACAAAAATAATAAAGATCAAGTTATGCATAATTTATATGGTGATTTAACCAAAATTAAATCTAAACCTGCAAAATTGGAAAAAGGTGACTCTGTGCGCGTAAGTAAGCAAAAATTGCGATTTGAAAAAGGCTATGAACAAAATTGGACAAGGAAATCTTCACGGTATCTGAAATTATTCCCAGAATTCCAGTTGTCTATAAATTGAAAGATTTGATGGGGGAGGAAATAAATGGTACATTTTATGAAGAAGAACTTCAAAAAGTAGTAGATACAGGCTTTTATCCAGTTGAAAAAGTGATTAAAACTAGAAAAAACGGGACCAAAACAGAATATTTTGTAAAGTTTTCAGGATATCCCGAAAAATTCAATACTTGGATTACTGACCTGAAAAAACTATAAATAAAAACAGTTTTCTGTTTACAAATTCATTATGCAACATGTCTTTCTATGTGACGCTACCTTCTGACAGTTCTCTGAAATATTTTCCCGATAATAAAATTTCTCATTTTATAACTCAGCTTCCTACATCAATTAATTTAAGTGGTGAATGGGAAGTCGGATTATCTGAAATAATCTATCCTCATTCATGGTTTAACATTAATGAATTTAATAATGCTTTTAACTATGATACCGGAGATGGGAAACTGATAAAGAAAAAAATTGATATTGGCTGTTATGAATCCATATATGATATTCTTTCAGCAATACAATGGGTTTTACCAAAAAACCCAAGTAGATTTACATTAAATTACAATAAATCAACAAAACGAGTTAAAATAAATGCTGTACAAGGAACTGCTCTCCACCTGGGAAAATTAGCTCCAATCTTAGGTTTCAAAATCAACACAGTCATTGTAGGAAACATGAAAGGAGAATTTATAGCTGATGCAGCTTCTGAATTTTCCGTTTTTTATGTCAATACAGTGATATAGTAGCTCCACAGATTGTAGGTAATATACAAGCACCTCTTTTGAGAATTGTACGAGTGAAAGGTGTAGACAGTGAACTTATTAGTCAATATTATGATAGACCTCAGTATTTATCGGTGATACGACAGTCATTTCAAACTATTAAAATAGAAATGCGGTTAAATTCAGGAGATTTTGTACCATTCGAGAGAGGAAAAGTCATAGTAGTTTTGCATTTTAGAATGAAACAAATAGTATAAATAGGATCAAGAAAGTATGTCAAGTCATTGTTAAATTAGTCTTCAAGATGAGCGTACCATATATTTGCTGCACAAAAATTTGAAGAACATTATGCAAGTCAGACAGGTTCTGGCTTGCCTTATTATCGAGGAATTTCTTATCAGAGAGGTTATGGCTTAGGCGGAATATTCCGTCGTTTATTTAGAACTGCTTTTCCTTTTTAGTAAAAGGTACAAAAAATATAGGAAAAGAAGCACTTTTAACCGGATCCCGTATTGCAACGGATGTATTATCTGGACAAAACTTTAAGGAATCCGTGAAAAGAAGCAAAGAAAGTGGCGAACATTTAGCACGGAAAGCTATCGATAAAGTTCAATCTATGGTGGGTAAAGGAAAGTATAAAAGAAAACGCAAAAATTCGAAAAGAGTTATTTCATCAAAAGCTAAGAAAGTGAGAGGACGTGATATATTTGATCCGTGATGACGTTTTTTTAAAAGATTCACCTGAATGTGTGAAATCTGAGTTAGAGCTTTTTCATTTACCTGGAACACAAACTGCTATTCAAAGTGGACAATGGATAGAATTCCACCCTCTATCAAATGTTTTTGATGGTGGACCAGTAGAATTTTACATTTCTGGAAGTGGAGAAGATTATATAGATCTCAGTCAAACACAATTGTATGTTAAAGCAAAAATTTTAAAGAATGATAACTCTGTGATCGGAAAAGAAGATGAGATTGGACCCGTGGATCTATTTCTACATTCTTTGTTTTCTCAAGTTGATATCGCCTTAAATGATCGTCTCGTTTCTAACTCAAGTAATACTTACCCATACCGATCATACATCGAAACCCTATTGAATCATGGATACGATAGTAAGACGTCTCAGCTTACTGCTGAGCTCTTTATAAAAATTCAGAAGATGGACTTAAAAACGATCTGCTTTTTTCAAAGAAAATGCCACTGTAGATATGATTGGCTGCATTCACAGTGATTTATTCCATCAAGAAAGGCTTTTATTAAACCTTGTAGATTTGAAAATTAAACTGATTCGAAGCAGTCCAGAATTCTGTCTATTGGGTAAAGAAGGATATAAAGTAGTATTAAGTCACGTATCTCTACTTGTTCGAAAAGTCCGTGTAAGTCCTGGAGTAATATTAGGACACGGAGCGGCATTAGAGAAAGGTGGAACAGCTAAATATCCAATCAACCGTGTTTTGTGTAAAGTTTACTCTATTCCGAAAGGAAACATGTCATTCGTGCAAGATAGTATATTTGTAGGTCAAATGCCTAAGCGAATTATCATAGGTTGTGTTGATAATGAAGCATTTCACGGAACTTTAAAAAAGTCCCCTTTTTATTTTCATCATTTCAATTTAAATTTCGTCGGAATCTACGTGGATGGTCAACCAATTCCACATAATCCATTAGAAATTAATTTTGAAGAGAATAATTTTATTCGTGCCTACCAAAGTCTCTTCTTAGGCACAGAAAAGATGGGGCATGATCGTGGTATATTTATATCAAGAGAAGAGTATCCTAAAGGTTACGCGTTATACGCATTTGATTTATCTCGATTTATGTGATGGAGAACATTTAAATCTCATCAAACACAGTAATTTACGATTAGAAATGAAATTTAGCAAAGCTCTTGACCATACTGTATCTGTTATTGTTTTCGCCGAATTTGAGAGTCTTATCGAAATAAACAAGACAAGAAATATTTTGTACGATTTCGGGAATTAATCATGAACGGGTATCAAATAAATAAAATCTTGCTGAAAGAAATGATTACTGCACCAATATATCAGGGTGTGTTTTCTGCTCATGCGATTCCTGTTTTCCACCCTAATTCAGCTGCAGTTGTGAATCGAGATGACTCATCGCAGCCTGGTTCCCACTGGATGGCAATATATGTAGACGAAAATGGAAATTTGGAATTCTTTGATTCCTATGGACAATCACCTTTCTTCTATGGAAAGTTTATTCAAGACTATGTATCCAAGTATTCAAATGTATTGTGGAATTCTGTTACTTTTCAAAATATAACATCTAATGTATGTGGACATTATTGCATTTACTTTATACTAAAACGCTGTCAAGGAAATTCTATGTATTCTATTGTTCAAAATTTGTACCAAAACAAAAGAAATGATTTTCAGATTTTTCAATTTGTTAAAAAGAAATATGGTATAAGAATGAGTTTTAGAAAATAAAAATTTAAAACGAGAAAAAAATATGTTTATTTATTTCTTATTCTTTTGCTGGAAAACTGTGACTGATTTTTATTCTTTTATTTCAATATGTTTTTACGATGTTGTATTAATTCACCAATCATTTTCCAAAGAAATATGTAAATTATTCAATAATTTTGAATGTAATTAATCGATCCTTTAATGAATTCTAAAACTAAGAATCCTTGTGAAAAAAAAAATTATTGTCTTCTTATTATTTTCTCTCTACAATTAAAAAATTAATTAAAAGAATTGATAACATAAGACATTTAACAATCAAATACTTTATTAATCAGAGTTTAATCCATTGATTTCTACGTGCATACATTACAGGTTTTATAATTTTTCTGTACACTTTTTTGTTCACATCAAGATTTTCTGGGAATTTAATATCAAATAAAGCTTTTAAAAATTCACTTCTTCCTTTTGGGGCTTTTTCTTTTTCTTAATAAGTCATCGATAAGTAATGATATGTTTGTATCGGGAAATATTTCACCCTTGTAAATGAGCTCTCCTTTTGAGGACCATTGTAACAAAGCTTGATGTTTGAGAAACTTAAAAATATTTCTAACGGTATCTTTGTATCGATTTGGTGCTGCATCCACTGTTTTTTCGACTAAATCTTCATCTTTTTCTTCGGACTTGATTGTTGGTTGAATAGGAACCTCTTTTTCTTCAATTTCAGGATTTATCATTTCTGTTTTTGGTAATTCTCTTTCAACTGATAAGTTTGTATATTTTTGTAATATTTGTAAGTACAAAGTTGCCTTTTCATCATCTGTTAAATGCTTATTTTGGAGAACATTTCTCATTCTTTGATCAAGTTCAGATAAATGCTCTACCGTTTGTAGACGATCTTCTGGTATCAGCATAAATTTCTTACTGTGCTCCATGAATGATGCTACTTATGACAGAAATGGCTGCTGGTAATAATACGGAGAGAAATCCGTCGCCTCTTTGTACTAGTAATTTTCTTTTTTTGTAGAGTGGAATTTTTTATTAGAAAGTTTTCGTAAGCTTTGTTTGTAAGAAGATAACTGACTTTTTGTCTTTTCGACAAAGGTATAGTTCCTTGTAACGTATTGATTATGCATTCACACAATGTTTTAATGACATTAGTAGGACATTTTCGGAGAATAACTTTTGGATTTTTACTTTTACAAATCAATTTTAAGAGAGTCAATGTTTGATCAGTGCAGACTGACATCTAACTGAAAATGAAAGTCACTAAAAGAAGTATTTGCTTTTATAAGCTTTTAAGATATTTAGCAAATGCAGTAGCTTTGACTAAAGCACAATGAGGAAAATCTATTCCATGAGTGTGACAATGACAATTAAGCGGGGTAAAATTTTCAATTTTCGGACAACCCAAATCTGTCAAGTTATAACATTCTCGCCCAGATAAAAATTCTAGAAATTTTTTCTTTTCAAAACCTTTAACATAAATATTTGGAAACTTATCAAACAAAGAATTCAAAATAACCCTCAATTTGCAATAGGGTAATTGACCTTCATTCAGTGTATTTGATGAAAATTTCTAGTCACCCACGAATATTGTATTTTTCGCGGTTAATGAGACGAGAATGAAGATACGGCGGCTGGAAAGTCCATACGCCGATACTATTCGCAGCTACATAGGCCAACTCTTTCACGATGAAGTGTCCAGAATCAAGTTGGAATCCTTCAAAATCAATAACAATAGACATGTTTTACCCTTGATGTCAAAGCTGAGTATGCTTATCGAGGCTGGTAAACCCAATATTTATCACCTGGAAACATACCCGCGCGCATGCGTAAACTGTCCTCTGTGTCACTTTTAAGATCGATAAATAAATAACTATAAGGTTTCAGTAGCGTCCTCATAACTTTCATGAAAAAACTTTATTTTCGAGGGATACAATTGTCTTCCTAAATGCATGATTTGTGATCGATCTCGAGGGTTTTTAAATAATACCAGGTAATGGAATTTAAAGAAATTTCTCGCATTTCTTTATCTTTATGAAAAATATTTTGTACAATGAAAATAACGCTGATATTACGATGATGAGAACCTTTGTGAATAACTTAGATAATTTGGAATCGCTTCCTAATTCACTCATAAGATCATCAAGGATAATCAAAGAATCAGAATATAGATTTATATTGGAAGGTATTCCTTCATGAAATTTAATGTTCCGCATTTCTTCATAGAGAGTCTGATACGCTCCGTAACACCATAAAGCAGTTTTTGGATAAGGATGAATCATACGGTAATGCAATAGCTTTTTGACAAAATGGGTTTTCCCACTTCCAGTCGGCCCTGCTACTAGCATAGTAAAAGGGTGTTTCAACTTCAACGTCTCCATCTTAAATGACTGGAGAGGATTCACCTTCTGTCATTTATACACAGGAACACTATTTTTATACAATATTAGTTAAAATTGAATCTAAATAATAGTAAAATCAAGTTATTAAAGCTTTTATCGAACAAGTACTCGTGGCTCATCTGGTTAAGGCGCGGAAAATCGATGAACCACGAGTACTTTTTACTATTGGGGTTCGATCCTGAATACATTACAATTTGTTATTTCTTTTTACAAAATCTTAGAATTTAAAAAAAGTTTCTATTTATATAAATGAACAGATAGATGGCGCCATTATTCCAATAATTTAATTTACACATGGTGAGCCATGCAAACACCTAACATTTACTGTTGCCATTCTACAAAAATTAAAATCATGTTGCCACATGGTAGAAACTTTTAAAAGAACCAACCTTTTGTAATTTGGAGTGGACATCACCGCCACATGTTTTGTTTACCTTTCACGTGTTGTCTTAAAGCACAAAATGTTGCCACTTTGTTAAATGCAAATCACCTGTTGCCATTTCATGAATACTAAGCTCTCAAACTCACAAAAATTCTACTTTTCTGATTGGCAACAGAAGAGTTTTGATTCTATAAAATGGCAACGTTTCATAGTAAATACGGGATGCATCAAAACAAACACGTGTTTACCAATACATGTTGCCATTCCAAAAAACCAAAACTATACCGTTGCCATTCCATAAAACAGAATTTCAAAAACCAAAACTAATTTTAAAAACCAAAACCGAAACTTAAAAAACAACTCAACTTAACAGCAGGAAAAAACAACTCAACTTAACAGCAGGAAAAAACAACTCAACTTAACAGCAGGAAAAAAACAACTCAACTTAACAGCAGGAGGAAACAACTCAACGCCGCCACTCACAGCCCCCACCGCCACTGTGTTAGAATCGGCTTTTTTTAACTACTCACCTCTATAATCTCTTTTATCCTGGCGAAACATAATCTTGTTGAATTAGAATATCTTGTCACGGATTTTCTTAACCACGTTTTGTGTACTGCAATAATATTTGCGGGATTAAAATATTGTAGTTTAATGCATGGGTCTCTATCGAGAACACTACGTGCATTCCATGAAATTAATGAAAACTGTGATTAAAAATTGAATTGAGAATATTATTGAATTGAGAATATAATTGAGAAAAGTATTAATTACTGTGATTAAAAATTGACTGAATCATCCAGAATACCAATTGCGCACCCACCATTATGAAAGCTTATTGAGTCCATTTCTATGCTCAGCATTATCAATTATTTTTAATCAAGCTTCTGAAGAGTTACCAAAATTAAAGACAGAATTTACAGGTATAATTAGATTAAATTAAATATCACTTTTACTTGGGGTCGACGATTGCTTTTGGCTCTGAGTACTTTTTCGGATTTTTATTCTTACAGGAGCAAACGAGTTATTTTTACTTTCAAAAATTTTACTAACATTTTCTTCAAATTTCAAGAAAATAAAATTAATTAAGAATATTTTCCTGTTGGGCTTGAATAAATAAGATTGTTTTGTCGATTGACTCTTTAAATTTCGTAAGGATTAAGTGACTATATCATTTACTTTTCACAGGAGTGATTTTTGATGATTGATTAGATTTGACAATAGCAGCACAAAATCAGTTTTAGATTTTTAAATCTTCAATTAAATGTAGATGGTTTATCGCTTTAAATCTTGAAAACTGAGTTTCATCTTCCGAAATGAGCATGCAGAATCATCTGAATTATAAAATGCTTTAGTGTAATATTGAACTGTAGCAGGACAAATATCACAATTGTGATATGAGCCACATAGTCTGCAAAAAGTTGATTGTATCTTACATTTCTTAATTGCAAGTGTAAATTTAAAACAAACATCACATTGACTATTTTATATACAAAAATCCTAAAATTGACTCTAGATAAAAATACTTTAATCTGAAATGGAATTTTATGTGCGTACACTTTTACCAAGATAGTTTCTAAAAGTTCTGATGATCCGTTTCCATTGAAACGTCTGATTTGTAATACAATAAGGTTGTTCATTTCAATTTCTAATGCTAGATTTTCTAGACTTTTGTTCACAGATATGAACGGGATAAAGTGAATTTCGTAATGTTCTGTTCAATTTATATTTGGAGAATTAGAGATACATCCAATTATACAAACCTCTGTTGCAGTTATATAACGATTGGTATTGATAGTCAGTTTGCCGGTACTGGTAGGTCGAACTTCTATGCAGTTCTTGTTGGAAATAGCGTTGTAATGTTTAGATTTTAAGCATGAAGGCTACTTAGGTACATCCTGCTGTAAGGACATAAGAACTATGTGAAATTCTAAACTCCTTTTCCTAAAGCTAATTGTATAACTACACAAGTCCGACATCATAAACTAATATAGTATTCAATGTAGATTTAGGTATGCGATATTCACAATCTATAAAAAGTTTAATCATAACACAAGTCTGGCATGGTGTTAGATTATAGTGCACGTACTGAAGAAAACAAATATAAAGCAAACTTATTGAAATTCCCGAATTCCAAAAAATTCAAATAAACGAAGATAAACTGTTAGAGGCTTTCTTAAAGCAAACAAAAATTTCAAGAAACCAAGTACAAACTAGTAAGTCTATAATCGATCATCGCATTGCAGTACAACTGGAATCAATTACTTTATCACAAAAGTAAAAATAACATTATATTCTAATCTTTTTAAGAGCTTTCTATTATTTCAAAGAATATTATATACAATTCTTATGTACAATTATTTTCGTCTTATTTTCTGTACTCAAGTTTATTACACTTGTAGTTTCTATATTGTTCTTTTAAACAGCCGTCAAGCAATGTTATTATTTTTTTAAATATTTTATACAATGCATACATATATTTTTGCATAAATGTATGTTGTTTCAAGCGCTTCCACATAATGTTTGTTGGAGAATTTTATATAACTTTATGATGCTCATATTCATGAAAAATAAGGAAGTAATATTCTAACTCAAGGTCATTAAAATATAAAATTATATAAGGAAACATCAAAGAATATATTTTTATCCAGACAGTTATATATATATATATATATATATATATATATATATATATATATATATATATATATATATATATATATATATATATATATATATATATATATATATATATATATATATATATATGATGGATAGGCAACTAAGCTTAAAAAATTAAAATAATTAACTACGTAAATGTTTCTTTATTTTATGCGAAAATGTTTGTTCATAATATAATTTATCTGTTGACGTAAATCTAAAATAAAATATCTGAATTTTAACAAAATTTTTACTATAATCCATGAGAAAATGTATCTTGAATTAATAATAAGCTGAATACACTGACAAAAAAATGTACTGTATACGCGCGAAGTCATTTCAAAGGATTTGATCCCTACGCATAATAAAAACTTAAACCATTTTTTACTTCCATTAATCTTGAGAATATTTAAGGTAATTTTGGTATTGTAGTCATTCCTTAACTCAATAGATTTCCATCCAATTAATTTTGCATCAAATCAATTTACAAGTTAGGCATTTGACCTGACAGTATTTCATAAATAAACTTTTATACTATTTTCAAAAGAGCATATAACCCATAATTATTTTACTGTGCATGAGCATAAATAATTACTTGTCCTTGGGCACAGAATTGTTTCGCATCAGAATTGAAAGATAAATTTTTCTATAATTTTGTAATATTGGATACCGTAATTCAAATGAAGAACTTAAGGAAAATATTAAGGATTAACTTAAGGATTATATAGCAAGAAAATAGAGTTCATTATCCTTAAGATATATCTATTAATGTTTTACTGAAGTATATTAATACATGAAATGCGAAAAATTTATTTTAGGAGTTAAAAAAAATGGGGAGACCGGATATTTAAATTCGAAAATTATTATTCACACTGGGATCTGAGAATATTTAACGAAAATGTATTAATTTAAATGTAATAAATATTTTTGTTAGGAACATCTCTCTCACACATAAAGACTATTAAAATTATCTCTTTCTTAATAAGACATTCTGTTTTTTGTATTTTTCTTATACAAACATAAATAATTAAAGGCTTTTTATGTGCTTTGATCTTCAGACATTCAATATTTTTTTTTATCTATTTCAAGAGATTTTTTAGTAATTTTATATCTCTGATGATTTCAGACAGTATAAAAATACATTTGTCGTAACGTCAAAACCACGAAATAGAATGATTTTGTTTCAAAATTCTAAAATATGAATTCTTCAAAACTGCCAAGAAAATTCTCACTCACGCTTTTCTGATTTGAATACATTTTTGCGAGTGAAATCCTAATGCTGCATAGTTAAAACAAAGTAATTCTGTTAAGACGATGATTCAATTTTATTTTAGAAAAAAGGGCACGTTTCCATGGCGAATCTTAGATATTAACCAGATTCTTAGTTGCTATGGTAAGGGAAATCTTCTCGTAGATTGTTTCTATAAAGCAGTTATTTTTGTTTCTCAAATTATTTGGATTCAACGATCCGTTGTTCTCAGCGAAGTGGTTTACGCTGAATGCACATTTGGCATTGTCATGTTTTTGAACATGTTTTCATCACAAAACAAATTCAAAACATTTTCAATTCCTTTATTGAAAGAAACTTAAGTTATTATTTTCTTTTTGAGTTAAATAATCTTATTATATGTTCATATATTTCTAATAAAAATTATTTATTATGCTTGTATTTAAATAAATAATGTTTATACACACATATTTTTAAGTATATAATTTTATTCTCATTAATATAATTATTTTTAAAAAACTAGTATTTTAAGTTATTAACTAGTATTATTTTAAGAGAATTTTACAATTTTCGAAATAAATTTATATTGCATCAATCAATAGGTACACTAAAAAAAGTATAAGAATGTTTTCAACTATGTCATAATATTTATCTTTACATTTTTCAAATTTCTGTTAAATTGTTATTTTATTTCATTCATATAAAAATATATTATTTTAATGAATTATAATATTGCTTACCTTTTTATTTACGGTTGCTTTTTACATACTCGCGATCGAAGATTACATTTTTATTCCCACAATATAATTCAATCAATACTTAATGTTCAAAATGGATTCCCACTATAAATGGTGTCTACATCCTAGGTGGGAATCGAACAGACAACTGTTGAATTGAAACACTTACCATTAAAACATGTTTCGCAATGGAATATAGTTGCTGAGAAGGACGTTGGTATGGCAAAGCATCTCGTTTTAAATTTGCGGTAGATGGCTAATTATTCCATGTGTGTCTAATACTGCACGCCTCTAAAGACGTACATTTACACATCTAGATAGCCTCCAGTTCACTAGTTAGTGAGTTCAAATCCCACCTTAAGTATGGATGCTTGTAGTGGTTCGGAATCTACTTTAAACCATAATTCCTTTCTAATAAGCCTTCGTGTGCAAGACAATGGCCGTTAAGAACCAAATAAGCAACACATATATTTTTATCTACAATTAATTTTTTCTATAAAAGAATGAACTCTTCATACAGCTCATTTAAATGAAATTTTCAGCTGATACTTGATATGTCGAGAATTTTATCAATTACTATTCACTTATTCAATCACTATTAGGATCGAGAACCGATAACTATTACAAAAATATATGAACAATACATAAATCAATATGTCATATAATATAATAAATCACATCATAAAATTACTTAAATTTTATTTTTTACTTCTGCAGCTACTTCCAGCAAAAATTGTGGTAACCATAAACATTAAGTGTTCTATGGTCTTTCAATGAAAAGTTGTAATATAGTTAGATTTACCATAAAAATTTGTAAATATTTTAGAAACATTCATAGAAAAAACAATTTTTGTTGATCTTTTATATCCTGGAAACATCCAGATCAAATAACTCGGATTCATAGGAATAAATTCGATTTCATTACGTGTTACAATAATATTATATGTCCATAAATTAAGGATAATGCAAATTCAGGCAAAGAAAGAGGCAGAATCAAAACAAATGTGACTTATTTGTAAAGTCAATTTATTAAGCAAAAGGTGAAGAAAAAAAATATGCTATATGTTTGACATCATTAATAAAAATTTCAAAAAAGAACCTATTTGGAAAAACCAATATAACACGGTTGGTGTGATGGTTAATACATAGTATGTCTCCCAAACGATGCAATGCCTAGTACAATGCCTAGGCATGCTGAATATCTAATTATCGATCTGATCTTTGGGAGTATTACATGGAAATGGAAAATGCAATCATGTAATCTCTTTCATTTTAAACTTTTACAGGAATCCATAACTAATTTCTAAGGTTTTCAAGATTTGTAAGTAAAATCATATTAAAGCATACTACGGACTTAACCAAGTCACGTAGGTGTGTGAAAGCTATATTTTATCGACCAATAAAAGCCTGGATTTGTTATATTTTGGTCTTTTTTACAATAAAACATTTACAGTATACTATATATTATAACTTTTAAAATATAGTGTATTATTTTATATATATATAATGTGTGATTATATATATAATCATTATATATATAATATGATTATATATATAATTTTTAATTGTAAAGTATAGTCAACTATATTTAAACATTTCAGACCTATAATTGAATTGCGTCTCCCATCGCTTACAAACATTTGAAATAACTATGCAAAATAAAAAGTGCGTTATTGAAAAAATAAAATAGAATATTTGGAATTTTGGTATTTAATAACTTTCAACTTATTCTCTTAAAGCAAGCATTTAAGCATTTTTTTTTGTAAGATTTTATTGCCAGTTTTAATAAGAAAAACCACCCCATTTTATAGATAAAATTTTTTATACTTAATTCAAACTGATTTTCAGTGAAAAACTGCAGAACTCTTTGTTTTTATTTCCATATAATAGCATAATTTGAATCAAGCAAAGTGATTTAAGCTCATTTAAATGATAAATCGGATGTCTCAACAAATCATTGAAAATAATAAATCTTACATCAGAAAAAAAATTATATATTTGCAGTTCCTACTTAATGATTCTATGTAATACATTCAACTTTAATATTTATAGTTTTATTTTTATTACAAATGAAATATTCATATCAAATATAAAAATAATTAATGTTGTGAATGCGAAATTGTGTTATATACTTTAATCAATATTATGATTCCGTAAGTAATATTTAATTATTACAGTGTATATTAATTATATAATTATTTTTAGATTTGACTGTTTGACATAAATACTTCATTTGTAATCGAAAAGCTTAAAAATTTTTTTTTTTTTTTTTTTTTTTTAGTCTCTAATTATATTAATGCATACTATATACAATAATATAATTAATAAACAAAATAATTATTTATTTATTGATTAATAATAAATGTGAATATACTAATTAAGTCTTTTTATGTACTTTTTGTTTTACTTTGTCTAGCATCAGCTTAACAAAATTAGTAAACTTGACATTTTTAAGATGTTAATTTTTAATGTGAAGAAAAAAAATAGATACAGAGTAAATAATTTTTTTTTAATATTTTCTAAACGCTATATGTAATTATTAATAACGTAGGATTTGTTCTATTTGAATAAAAAATCAGAGATTGTTAGATCATCAGGGGTTACGAATTAATGAGAGAAAAATTGAGCAATTAATGTAATATTTTTGTTTTTATATCGAAATTCCGTAATACAGTCTAACAAATATACAAATATTCTTTTAATTAACAAAAAGTTAGTAAAACATAAAAAAAAGCTTTAATTTTGCAAATATGTATATTAAAGAATAAATTTGTTATAAATTTTTCATGCTAAATACAATAGCATTCAAAGACTGAAAGACGAAACAGAAGCTATCACTAAAATATGAGTTCAAGTCTTGAATTTCTTTCTTTTATTTACATCATCGCGCCCCAGTTGGCCAATTAAGTTGCAGAGAGCATTGCCTTTTTTAAAGAAAGAAATCAATATTGACATAAAATTTATTACGGTTTCGTAAACTTTGATTTTTGTTATTCAAGTAAACACAATTTATTTTGATTTTTCTCCTTTAAATATATATTCATGAGGCAGAAATCAAAATAAATTGCTATGGCATACACAATTTCCGTCTTTCCTTTTTTTTTTTTTTTTTTTTTGGCTTATCTTAAATTTACAGGTGCAGGAATGTGAAATTTATCTCGTATTACAGAAAAGCATATAAAGAACCATTTGTATTTATTTTATACCAGTCGAGGTACCCAATAAGATAAAAGAAAAACAGTAATGTGTGTGTGTGTGTGTGTGTGTGTGTGTGTGTGTGTGTATATGTGTGTTTAGATATAAATGTCTGAAGTCCCTAATTTTAACTTTTAGGAATTTCCATAGCAACAGATTAAAATAAAATTCAGAGTAAAATCTCCTTCAATTTACATCAAATTAATCACCTTTGTAAAGGCAATTATTTTAAAGCTAATTTAAATACATGGGAACTAAAACTATACTAAAATGAACCCTTTTACACTTCAATCTGTCATAGAGTTCAATTTTATCATTCATATATTTAAATATTATTCCAAAAATTCAATTCTAAAATTCATAGCGGTGAAGTTAATTGTAGTTAATTCACTTATATAATTTTTAAGATTTCTTAGCACATCAATGAGTAATAAATATATAATGCATAAAAGCCAGTATTAATCCACTCACTTTCCACATGTGGGCCATGGTAGCCGAGTGGTTAGGGTATCGGCCTTCCATCCGGAAGGGTAAGGTTCGAATCCCAATGCCTCCAAAGACTCACCGAGTATATGCAATATATCTGTGGAATCGAAAGTCCTATGGTCAGTCGTTGAGCAGTTACCATAGGTGCAATGGTCTGGAGGAAAATTTGCACCCCCTTCAAATCAATATTAAAATTGAGGGAGTGGGTCCTCTGATGGTGCCATCTATCGGAGAATTTTAAAAAAGATCAAAGACGCACTTTCACCCTCGTGGTACTCTGATTGAAACGAAAGACTCTCCCTATTGACTTAAATTCGCATTGCCAAGGCAGAGTGAGCTTGGCTTGTCCAAATGTCATAAGTAACAACTTTCCATATAGTTTCGACTGTTTCGTTCAACGATCCTCATCTGCGCACAAAAACTAACTAGACTAGCCTACAATTTAAAGTGGAGTTTAAACCACTACAAACACCTAATTGCGAGCCGGGATTCACATCCGAGAACTGTTAAATCAAAGACCATAGCACTAGCCATTCGATTGATAACTCGACCTAGAAGCGGGTTTCATGTCGGCACGCTTTCAGAATAGATAATAGCAATATGTGACTAGATTATTTAATAACGAAAAATTAAAAAAAGGTTTAGTTTCCAATATTAAATCACATTAAGTCGATGAACCCAGAAAACATTTTCTAGGATTATTAAACACTTTGCCTTTCCATTCTGTGATTAACATTAAATTCTCACCAGAATAGATGTTTACAATATTTCAGAAATCACACATTATAGGTACGGGTCGAATCAGCCAAAAAAGTGACCGTAAAAAATTACTAACCAGATTAACTTGTAGTTAAGAGGAACTACATGAATCATGCAAAATTAATTATAAAATTAAATTCTGTATGAAATACTCTATTTTATCAAATATTGAACACATTCTTAGGGATGAACCTGTTTTCAAAGAAATAAAATTAGAATTTTTTCTTTATCACCTGGTCCAAGAAGATGTTTTGAAACTTTCGAGAATGATAAAAAAAAATTGAAATATGGAACATTAAAACAGTTTAAAATATCTGTTGTTGTCACTAATATCCATCTCTAGGAGTATGCTAGAAGACGTCCATAAGTTTACTCACTTCCAGAAAATCAATAACAAGCATAGGAGCCTTTGAAGGAAAAGAGCAGCCTTCTGTAAGTCTTAAGATCCGAGCACCAATGGTAGAGGACTGACTTAGCTCAAATGTCTGAAGGCTTTAGCTGGTTATTGTGGAATAGCCTTTACGCTTTGAGTGGCCCTACCAGAAGTATACACTCCCGACGTACTTCGTCTATTTCCCCCAGTGACACCGCCTCGCCACGATGAGGCAGCCTACAGGGTCAAAATATCTAAAATGAGTGAAATCGTCCTAACTAGAAGCGTGTACTTACATATTTATTACTGTATTCTGTAAATCTTTTTACTAGTTTTATACCCATTTTGAGATTATTGGAAATAAATTAGTTTAAATACAAATTCTTTTTGGTTGAAGTTCTCGAATACTTTACATAAATAATTACAACTGTTACCAACAAACTGTGCAGTTACAGCAAAAAATTCACCAGCCACCCTTATGATAGCCCACAGGTGCTCAATGGAGATTGTATTTGAAAACCAGAGATGTCAGAAGAATATTGTTATCTTACCTCTTTGCTCCAATAATAAAATTAATTGCATATATAACATCTATTTGATCATAACTTACTGGTCACCATATGAACAATAGGATATGATATTATCTGCTTCAAAAAATCTCTCAAACATTTGGTAAAAAGCATACTGATGAAGAGAAGCATGCAATCAATAAAAATTTCAAGTAACTAGAATTTATCAGAATTCTAGCTAGTATAATGAGTCAATAAAGAATAGCTAAAAATATTTTAAAACACACACAGATTGTAATTAAAATTTTCATTTCGTAAAATGTAAGTTTTGATGTACAGGTTAGTCATTGATTTTTAACAGAAATGACAATATTATTTCGAGGAAATTTAATTAATTAAAAATAATAAATTCATTTAAATTACAAAAAATTAAATAACAATTTTTAAAAATTAAAATTAGTATGACATCAGTTTTAAATTTTCTTAAATTTAAAGTTTACACTTCATTATGTTACAATCTTATCTGAAATTAAATATTTTCTTTAGGTTCGAGGTTCGGTCTTCGGGCTAGGCAAGGTTGACTCGGCATTTCATTTCTTCATTGGGTCGATAAATTGAGTACCAAGCATGCTTGAGAATTAAACACTGAGTTTTCGCGTTAGGCTGACCACCTAAACAGGACCAATGTTTTGCACCCTAGAGTCCTCGGTTAGGAAAACAAATATGGTCACTGTAGGCCTTGGCCCATATGGGTTGTTGTGGCACAAATTTAGTTTTTTTTTTTTTTTTTTTTACCCTTTAATACATATTTTTTTAAATTTCTGTTTATAATATCAATCCACTCTTACAGCAAAATGTATCGGTTCATTTTTTTTTTTTTTATACTAAATCTTTTGGAAGCATTTTAATTTACTTCATTTTATGAATATCGTTAATTTTATTTTTAATTCAGCTATATCTACATAATAATAAATGAAAGATATGTGAAGTAATAAGCTAATAAATTTCCAATATGGCATTACCATCTACACTGGAAATATTTATTCGAAGTAAATAAAACTCTGTCTTTCTATGTTTTTTCCATGTGAATTGCAGTAATGAAAAAATGTTCAACAATGCAATCAAAAAAATCGTACAACTTGACTTTGTGATGAATAAATGCTTTAGAATATATGACACATTTAAAAGGTTACATTAATATTAAATTGCCAAAGTACAAGTTGAGCGTAAAATGGAATATGTACAGATCTTGGACAGAACATTTGCATACAATGACATTTATAAAAAATTGGAGTTCTTTCTAACAAAGCACTGAAACAAAATCTACCAGAAAGTGTTTCCTTTCATTAAAACAAATAAATATTGCTCATGTCCCTCAGTAGACCTAATTGTAGGTCTTCAGAGCAAAAACTCTCAGATTCTAGAAACTATTAAACAAAGGGAGATGAATGTGGCACTTCTGTGTCCAGCATGCACGACTTTCGTCAAAGAGGATGCTTGGGGATTTGTAGAGCTTTTCTAATTTACAATATGTAAATATGGCCCACTAATTATGGAACGTCCTCCAGGAAAATAATTACGCAGTGGACATCCAACATACTCTATATTGGCGATTAGTCACTTTATAACACGTGTCAAAATGCCCCTTTGTACAAGGAAAAATAAGCACAACCAGTCATATCTAGTATGCTAAGAAGAGTTGAAATGGCGAGAAGTTCTCGCCATACATATTCTGTTTTGATATCTGCACATTAAATTAGATGGGAACACATATTATTATAATTTGAGGAATTACAGCAAGTAACGTTACACTAACTTGCTATAATTTCTCAATAACATTGGTTATTAAAACATCCGCCTACATTCGTAATGAAAATATTCGTGAATTTCAAATATAGAAACCTTTTCTAAGCATGTATTAAAAGGAGCAAAAATTTTTGAGAATCTATAAAATATTTTCGATTCTTTAATTAACAACCAAGCACCAACCCAAGTATGATATAAATGAAAAATTATTTAAAATTAACTATTTCAAAAAATACAGAGAAAAGAAGCACATTATATTTAAATCAATGATGTTATCCTGTCTGCAGTAATATTTCTCTTTTATATTATTAAGTGCTATAAAGAATGTATGTACTAGAAAATATGTACATAACTTTTGGAGAAAATTACAATTTGTAAAAAATAAAAATATTTAATTAGCTTAGTTCAAAAAGCTATTTTGGACAATGAAATAAAATATTTTGTATGTATATAGATTATTCATATATAAATCAATTGAGGAGTGAAATTCTTTTCTATGCATTTCATTTAGGCAGCAGATTGAATTTGGTTAGGTTTTACCTTAATGGTAATATCTTGCACACGGAAGATAATCAAGACTGAAGCATATTTTGAAAAGCATATGCAAAAACACTAATCTATTACTTGCAAATATTTTTTGGAAATTTTAAACAAAAAAAAATACCAAATATTTTTTTTTAAATGAAAATTCTACTGTGAGGAGGAGATCCTTTGTTTTAAATATTTTTCTACTCTTAGCACTAACACGTAAATGACAATTCAAAAAGGAGGGGAAAAGATTTACATATTTCCTCTTTGATACAGAAAGAGTTTCAGTACAGATTGTTTCACTTTTAAGTTATTTGCATCATCACAATAGTACTTTACAGATAACAAATCAGTTTTAATTAAGGTTCAAATTTAGTAACAATATTATAAACAAAATTTTGATGTTAAGCAAAGTTTTCAAGTTGGCCAAAAACAAACATGCAACTATAAGTTTCATTCTAATCTATACTGCCATTCTCAATTCAACCCCAAACAAAGACTAAAATTTTATTTGTATCATTAATATATAAAAGGTATTAAAATTTTGTCAAAATTTGATTACCTTTCCATCAAACATTTTATATGAATTCGCAAAATTACTCTTTTCTAATATTTTTAAACAATGTGTTTAAAAAACCTACATCTAGAAATAAGATCCCTGTATATTACAACATTAAACAACTCAAAATTTTATGAGTATTTTCTGACTGAAACATAGATTGCTACTAAATTACAGATTGTTGTAAATGGAGTCCTACGGTATATTCAAAGCTTAATTTCTGAAAAGGCACACAATTTAATTCTGAAAAACATTGTATATTTATTTACTTAAGTTCTTTAAATAATTAGCATCTGGATGGCAAAAGAATCCATAATTCTTGTCCTCACTGTCTCACCATCCAACTTTGTCCAAATCATATCTTTATTTGTTCCTCTATAGCTAACTCTACAATATAGATGTAACCTACAGACCATTAATTCCTTTACTCCCCAAAAGCACTGTACATGGCACAAGAAGTTTAAAGCACCTTCTGCTTTATCTAAGTTTAATTCCAATGCACATCATAGACAAGACAACAAAAACAAATAATTATTATCATTTTAATTAATTTACATTTTAAAATTTATCAGTTATCTATTAATTTTATAAGAACTATTTCCATTGAATATTAGCATATACATATTTCACAACCTTTTTTGTTATACATATCATTTAAGTGGTCAATGTGTTTTATATATAATAAGAGGACCATTTCATCAAAAATAAAATTTTGTTACTTCTAAATCTGCACAAAAAAATTACTTTTTACAAATAATTATACTTCGATCAGAAAAAATAAATTATATCACATTATATAAAAACAAATATAACTTAAATAATTTATATTTTATTTACTGTAAAATGCCATATCAAATTATAAATAAAGATATAACTTAAATATTTTACACTCTCGTTTTTAAGGAAAAATCACTCAATTGAATTTATATTACTTTTAATGCCAAATTAAAGTTTTCTTCCTTATCAGGCTAAATATTTTAAATTTTGATGAAAAAGAAGCTTTTTTTTAAATAACAGTGAGCACTGAGTAATTAAGTCTTCGACGCAACAGGGTCGTAAACTGCTACTTATTCATCGTTACCCGGTGGGTACATGTAAACCATGCCACAGAGGCAAGTAACAACAAAGAAACTTATTGTAACAATAATTTTTTAAAATGTTAAAAATTAAATTTTAGATTTAAAAGTTAATAATGCCAAAAGTAGAATATATTTTAAACCAATTGCAACTTTTATCTTACAGAGAATTTCTTAAAAGCGCTAAATAACAAACTTAGAAAAAAATAAATTAACATATATTTTGATAAAAATCAAAAATACTTGGAGATGAATAATTATGATTAAAAGAAAAGATATATAAATAGGAGTAATTTGTGTGAAATTTTACAAAAATATTTATTTCAATTACGATTTTCACCCCAAGTAAGCTTTAATATCATTTTTGTTTTTTAGAATACTAAATTGACAATTTGTGTGAATTTTTATAAGATATCTTTAGGTTACTGGTTAAAACACAACTACTGTCCATTTAATATTTTTATTTAATAGAAATGTTTTATATAAAAATCAAAATGATTTTTTTCATTAAATAAAAAAAATTTATCTAAAATAATTGTTGAATAATTTAAAATTACTTGCTTTCTATTTGTTAAAGTACGAATTTTATTACAAATTAGTGGCACTGAATATTTTATGAACCAAATTATACATATTCATTTGTGTATTTTATATATATATATATATATATATATATATATATATATATATATATATATATATATAGATGGAGCCTGATGGAAATATATGTATATATATATATTTCCATCAGGCTTCATCTAGATGCCAAAAGCAATCAAGATGATTTGAAAGGTTACCCATTTCTTGAAACCACGCATTAAATAAAGAATATGCTAATATCACTCATGAAAACTTTAGGGGAGCAGCTGGCACATTCCTCTTTGACGAATGACACTAACAAAGACATAATAATATGATCACTCCTGTTAGATATTGAAAAGGCACATATGGAAAACTTTGGCTCATATCATCTATTACCAAGACGTTTAATTTAAATCTGTAGCTGTTTAAACCATGTGTTCAATCAATGTATACACAATCAGAAGAAAATTTCTGATATATGTTTTTTGAGCATCATTCATAATCATAAACACAAAGTCTTCTTTTCTTCATGCTTTGTGTACCATCATTAGTTCTTTGAGCTTTGTAAAATAAGATGTAATTTTCAGCTTTCATTTATAACACCCAAGTTTCAATGCTAATGCTGTTATTTTTATGTTTAATAGCACTTGATGCAAATTGAAAAAAAATTTTAATGTATGCAGGTCTTTTTTTTTGTAATTGAGTGTAATCTTTCAAGATAACTGCCAGTCACTAAATCTCTGATAGCATCTAAAAACCTATAAAATGGTATTTTAGCAGGATGCTGTTTATTCTCGTTCAGTTGACTAAGATCATTTTGGAATTCAAGAAGAAGTTGAAATGTATTTTATGCAGCATTTTCCTTCATGAATAAAGTTTACACACATTGAAGAGGGACAATAACAATTTATTTTATAGCTGCCTTGTATTTCAAATGACAGTCCTTTACTTTTAGAAAAGAAGTCTCCTGAACGATGGCAGATAAAGTTAACAGTTCTTTTGTCAGCAAAATTATGAGACTATAGGAGGTGAAATCTTGCTATTGTAGATTCTTCTGCATTTTTCTTTCACAATTCAAATTCTTTAATTGGTTTTAATTTTAAAATTTCTTCAATATTATGATCATCTTTCAAATGTTCTTCTATAGATCTTTTATTTATATTAACTTTGCATTCTGGACACTTATATGCAAAGATTTTCATAAGCTATCTGATTATGTTACATTTTCATGTGTTCTTTTAAATATTTCTTCATTTTGAAACTAATATTACAGATTTAGCAAATAAGATTTGAATCAGATTTAACCATCAATATCACTATCGCTGGAAATATTTTGGAATATTCCATCCATACTTTTAGAGCTGCTTGCTAAAATTAGGTACCAATCTCCCTGTTTTCTAAATGGATACTTGACTTTTCCAATATCGCACAATTCTTCATCAGAAAAGGCACTTAAAGTACTTTCAGAATCACTTTCTGTCCTAAAAAAGGCCTTTTATTTATGATACAAAAGATATTTCACAGCAAGAATTAGCGAATGAAATCCAGACAAAATGTAAACACAAATAATCGTGCTGAACTTCACAAAGCAATGGACATTCATAAAATATCTGATTATCTTATTTTATTGTCCATGTATTTGTTATGAATCTCTCAACTCATTCTTCCTCTCTAGATGCTAGTGTCTACTGTGAGCTTCAGTGAGGTACTGTTCATATAGTCTCCGGTGCTACAACAAAACCACCTAGCAATAGTGTCACTAGATTATTTGAATTTGTAAATACCAACTTCACATAAGAATTAGTTATATTGGTTTATTAACATACTTGTCAGATTTTATAGCCTGTTTTTATTCTTTAACTTGGTTTGCCTACAATTTTATTTCAATAAAAAAAAAATTATTCCTACACATTGTATGCAATGTCCACGATTCTTATACACCCTACCAACTTTTTTTTTCTTTTTACCTAATCCTCCTATTCTCCAGATTTATTGCAAAAAGAACACACATAATCTTTTACGACAACAATTACATAATCTTTTACAACAACAATTTTGGACAACAATTACAGTGAAACATACTACCCACTGAATATTTGTTTGAAGGCAACACACTTTCAAACAAATGCAGTCAAAGTTAATCGTACTAATGTAGAGGTCTCATGTAAGATGTAGAGAAAAAATACTGCAAAAAATAAATAAAATGCAAATACAATAAATTCAATGGTTTTTATAACAACTTTAAAACAATAATTTTCACCCCTTCTAATATCTATTGAGGTAATATATTAATTTAGAGCAGGATACAGTTCAACCATTTATTTAAAAGTGTGTCCTAGAATCAATTATTGTGATTTTACAAATTTTATGAAAAGATGTTCAGCAACAGAATCTAATAACAAAATCTCAATTCTGATAATCTTCCCACAAAGATGCTGAGAAATACCAGCATTCATACAGATACCAAATAAAACTACTTAAATCACACAACTTAAACTTGATTATTTATAGCATTGTTGCTAATGTGCAAACTAAACATACAATACCAATCAAATTCAAAAATCAGAAAAATACAGTTCATCACATAATTTTTCACGAGATGACAAATTGACATTAATCTAACCATGGAGCACTGGAGTAAATTTTCAACATTTAAATCACTTTCTGAAATAAAACTAAACACAATTTCTGAAATTTTGCAAAACTACATATCTGGGGAAAAAAGAGGAATTGAAATATTTACTACCTTGCATTCATTTTTTGGACCAATAAGATAACTATCAAATTGTTATTTCATATTTGGTAGTAGTTTCATCGAAATGTAAAATAATGTATGAACAATAGAAGCAAAGAGCAAGTCTGAATTTCAGCACATATCACTCATTTGCTTCATTAAGTTTCAGAATCATATGCAAAGGAAAAATATTTCCATATTCATTTATAGAAGAATATGAAATTACATTTTATAGCTGCAAACAAAAGCATTGCTTTTTTAACTTTATTTTGCGTATTTTACCATTATATCCAATATTTGAAGAATCTTAGATACTGCAGCGATTTTGTTGATCTTATTTTTACATCCCTATTAGATAGAAAAAAATCATAGCTTCATTTAACTATTCTTTTATTTGTTTGTTATGTTTAAGTGAGATAGCAGGAATCAGAACTTGAGAAAATCACTATATTAACTATATTTGTCTACAACACACAGGAGAGAGAGAGAAAGAAAGCAGATTTATCATTTCCAGATGCCTTACACCAGTCTTTAATAAAATCAGTAAAAGCTAACTATTGGAAAATTTTATAATTCCAGGCATTTTAGCTCTTAGTACTCATAAATGCTTTAAAATTTGCAAACAAAATAAAAAAAAGGTTGCTAACAAAAAATAAAGGACACTTAAATTCATGAGGTTAAAAAATTTTGTTTTCAGAACAAATAGATAAAAATTTAAACCTGTCAAGTTTTTCAATAACGTGTGATGGGAGGATATATACAATAGCTGTTTTAATTCACTATTGAATTCGTTTTCCTATGTTATTGAAAAATCAGCCTTTTATTAGCCTGCAACATTTAGTAGAACACATCTATTTTCACATGGAAATTGTCCGTTTCCTTCCTACAAAATTGAAGTAGAAAAAAAATCACAAATTTCAGTATTATGACTTAAAATTAAAGAATTTTCATGATGAATTTTTTCAGGAGAATCAAGAAATTCAGGATAACAATGAAGACCGAAGCTATAATAATTATTTAAACTTCAAAAACTTCTTTAAAAATTCATAAACCACCATACTGTAAATGGTTCAATATATATTTTGAAACAATGAAAATAGTAAAAAGTATTTTAATTAGTTTCTTCCATGATTATCGAAGCAGAATTATACAATTTGAGCTATATTTCTTTTTTTCCTTTTTTTTTTTTTACAAAAAACAGATTAAACAGATTTATTTTATCGCAATACATTTAATGAATAAAATATGTAAACTAATTAAGAACTTAAAATGTAATTTATGATGATTAAGAATGGATATAAAAAAGATCCAATATATATATATATATATATATTTGTAAAAGTTAACAATTTGATGAATAAGATGGACTAGATGCATCTAAATAACTTAAACGCATGCTTTATTAAATAGTAAAATATTAGTTCAATAACTTTATCTTCTCAATATGTATCATCTAAATACTATTTATCTTCTAAGACTAAGTTCTATATGCAAGAAAATATTTATACAAAATAAGCTAGTTAATTCTGATACTATAAGATAATCATAATTTAGGCAAGTTATAAAAGAAAACATTTAAATCATGAGGAATATTCAAACGTAATGAAAATTTTTCTATTAAGATTTCAGTCCTTGTTATATTGAACTTACAGACATTGAAATAATTCAAATTTACACTAATTTATATTAAATATATAATTTCTCTTTTCTGTTAGAATTAGAATGTAAGACTAATAAATAATTTCAATGGAATTTAAAAATAACTAATTAACATAATATTTATAACTACTCAAATGTTATTTTTCAATGTAATTACTGAAATGTTAAATAATTATTAACAAAACTAGTGTATAAAAATAAAAAATACAACTTTATGGACATCAAATAACAATAAATTTTTATTTCTTTAACTGTACACTTAAGTAATTTTATATCCAGACATTCCAATTACATGAAAACATAATCTTAAATCAGGTAACTTAATGTACAATAAATATTAAAAAATAATAGTTTTAGCAGAAGCTTTATCACAACCTAGATGGCAAAAGCCATCACTCCCGTAAATCTTGATTGTTATTAAAATAAATATTGGTTATGCAGAAACGTCCTGAAGTACTTTAACTTTTTTGTTACTCTCAACATTATTTTTTACTTCTTGCATTGTTTCATTTGCTCGTTTAAGTAATCTGAAATAACAAAATAATAATAATAATAATGCATATCTAATAATCTACATTACAGAACACAAAAATTTGATTTTTTCTTATACTCTAAATAAAAAATTTTCTACTTCAACTAAAGGAAAAATTTTAAGATATATTTACTTTTCTTGTTCTTCTATATCATTTTTTAATGCAATTATCTTTCTTTTAATATTTCTGTTTTCTTTAACAGTTTGTACAGCTTCTGAAACAAAATATTTTTCTCAGAATTCCTACATATGCTTCTTGATCATAAAAGTTGCCAAAAAATATAATTATCATTTATATATGAAACTACAAAAAAAAAAACAGAACACATATTTTTCTATGCTAATAAAATGTATTTAAATCTCAACTACAATCTATCAAAATATATCTGATAGATTGTAGTTGAGATTTAAATACATAATAAAATTGGTACTTTCAGTTAGGTTAGCATGCATAATAGATTTTATTTACTTTTATTATTTTTAAAAAGAAAATCAAAATGCTGTTTGTTACATACTTTTTTTATAACTATGTCAGTTAATTAATTATCTACTTATCCCAATAATGATGCTTATCACTGTGCTCTACTTTTTACGGCGGCTGAGTGATAAAGTCAATTTTTAAAGAGTGTGATGCTTTAATATATGTATAAAAAAAATGTAGTGAAAATATAATCTCATAGCAAAAAATATAAATTTTGCTCAACCAATTTTTATTTCTTAATTGCTTTTGATATAAAGATGATTTTTAAAGTAAATAGTTTTTCATAGCATACAATTAAATAATATATATTAATCAAATCATGTGAAAGAAATTAAATTAACAATTATTAATTTTTTTCCATTTAGAAAAATGTTACATTCCCTGAAATTTTAAAGCATAATATAAATTATGGTAAGACGAAGAATAACATATAATATATTGTTGTTATTGATCATTTAATAAAAAAAACACTAAGAAATAGTGATATTGGATGCATCACTTTGAAATAAGAAAAAACTGTCAACAAATAATATTATCACCTACAGTAAAAATAAAACAACACAGCAATACATGCTCTTTGAATAATATGATTTAGAAGCTCAGTATGACTCAAACACTTCTGCTTTTACAAAGCAATGGTAAGCACAAGAAAATGTTCACATTCAGAATATATCTCTAATACATCTTAAGCATGATTGAGATTCATGTTCATAAAGAAATGAGATGTTTTGCTACCAATTGTTTCATTAAATATCCCCAAAAATAGAATTTTATATTAATTATAAAAATACTTTAAGAATTTTTAATACTAACAAAAAATGTCAAAGCTGCTTTTAACTATGGAGGTTACAGTAAACATGTAAGCATTAATATATAATATAAAAAATTATTTCACAAGACACATAAACTTTCAAAACTTATAAAAATAAACTTTATTATCTTACTATAAGTTATAGATATAGAAAAACTCTTTCAAAAATATAGTTTTCAGGGAAATCTCAGAGAAAATAATCTTAACCAATTATCCAATTTTTGTTTTGCAATTTAGTTAATTACCACCTCATCAGAAATTTTAAAAAAAAGATAATTTTTTCAAGTTATCTAATAATAGGTTAATGTGAAAAAGAGTTATAAGAATTAAATTGGTTTTAAAGTATTTAAAGAAATCCTTATCAAATAAATATATTTAGAAAATTCTCATTTTAAAACCAATATGTTTAATTTTCCCCTTTAAACTGAAATTCTACTTTAAAAAAGAAAATTATTTTCAGAAAACAAACACAGAATCACAGACCTAAATCATGATGGTCTTTTTTTATGTTGCTGAAATATAGCTTTTATTTATAAGTGAAATTTTGAAACCAGAAAATGATCTCATAGATAAAGAAGAGTTAAATAATACTTGATACATCAAAATATATTTAAAAGGTTTCTCTATATTAAAATCATCAACTTTCATTTACAAAAAAAAGCCCTTATAATTAAAATATGTAACAGTGAAGATAGAATTAAAAAGAAAATGGAAAATAAAACATAGAAACATTACAAAAAGTTGGTTCAACTATGTATGATTTGAGAAATATTCATAATTAGAGAGAAATTTTCCTTTCAAAAAGAAAAAATAATGTAATAAAGCTTAGTAGTGTAATTCAGAAAAATAATGCACATTCAGTAAAATCCAAACACGTAAATGTCCATTGAGTAAAATAATGTGTAAATATTAGTGACTTATCCAAATTTAATCCAAAGATAGAAAAATTCTTAAAACTACAGAATTCATAGATATCAAAGAATGAAATTCCAGGAGTTTTCCAGGAGTCAAATCAAAAATTTCCAGAAAGTACTGACAAGCATATTAAATTTTTTTATTATTTTTTTTTAAATATGTTTTAACCAAATATGATAATTCTATACATAAATCGTTTTTTATTATTTGTAAATAATAGAAATAAATAATTGCAAAAATTAATGAGAGTATTTTTTATTTAATTTAGAATTTTGTTTAATAATTATACTTCAAAAGCCTACAATGAATTTCTGGCTAACAGAATTTTTTTTTATTTAAATAATCAATATTCTTTATATTACTGAATTATACATTTGTATAAAATAATGAGTAATTTAGAGTTTTTAAACATCTTCACTAGATTCTTATCTATTAATTTGTTGGGTATTTTAAGATGTGTATAACAACTTCCTTTCAAATATAAATATACTTACTCAAAACAAATATATAATATTAAAAGAATGACTTTTTTTCCGATTTTACTATTTAATAAAAATAATTCTAAATTTTTCTTCTGTTAACCTATAAACTCTTTTAAAAGCTTTACAATTTTGGATCCATAGTCTAAGTTTTGCTACTCCTTTATAATTCATATATTTCCTCATTTATTGGTTATTTATATCTACAAATTATTACCAGATATATACAAGTTAAATACCAGATTTGATTCCAGTCTAGTCATGGAAAAAACACTTGCCATTAGGCATATTAAATAATTTGTAAACAAAACGAGTGCTCCAAAGGGTATATCCACACATTAAGAGCTAATACTCAATTAAGTAGTTTTTGGATAATTTCATTAAAAATTTTAAAAAATACTCAAAAATAATTTTTAAAAAAACTAAATAAATTAAGGTAAGTAACAATTCCATGAGTAATTCATAGTTTTCAAAGTAAAAATAAAGTCTACATTCTTACAGAGTCTTTATTGTTTTCCTAACAAAAATCATATTCATTGTCAAGTTAAAATTCCAGGAATTTCAAATTTCCTTAAAAAAGTTTTCAAATTCCAGGAATTGTACTAACTCAGAAATTACTAATCTTAAAATTCTAGACAATATAAGAAAAATATGAAATTAGAGTTGATAATATAAAAGTAACATCTTTTACTAAAAATGTATTACTAATTCTATGAAAAATACTAAATAACTGTTTCTTCGAATATAAAAACTCAAGATTTGTACTTTTATAATCTCAACTACTTCACAATATATCAAAAGAAATTTAATATGGTCAATTTGAAACACATAAAAAAATAAAGAAAATTTTATGCATTTATATTAATGTACTTTTTAAATAAATAAAATTTTTACAGGCAGTTTTGCTCACATCAGTTTTTGCACATTTTATCATATCTTATTCTTAATTTTCTTTTCAAAGATTGAATACATGGAAACACTATAAATTTTTAAATGAAAACATTGTGGCGCTTGTCATAAGTGAGGACCACACTTCATGGAAAAAATGCTAATATCTTAAATAAGGAAACACTGCCGCCACTTCTATATATTTTTTATCAAAATGTCAGGTTGTAATAAGAAAATAAAGTCCACATTCTTACAGTTTTTATTGTTTTCCTAACAAAAAATCATAACTCAAAATCCTCAGCAGAGAACACTGCAAATATTTAACTATAAATCATCAAATTCATTCCCAAATCATTACATTTTTCTTCTTATTTATATTAAAAGAACTATTCATGAGCTAAATATTTGTTTTTTAAGATATTTTAATCTACTTTAAAGATATTTTACAATCTTCACATAAAACATGAAAGGTGAAAAAATATGTATTCAAATAAATATAATTGCTTTCTGAATCTCATTCATAGGAATAAATAGAATTTTGAAATATTTTTTAAGCTAAATAAATTTTACAAAACTAAATAAGAATTTAAAAAAATTAGATTTGAGAAAGAAAAATAGCAAAATATGCACCAACCTGAATATTTAGAGTTCTAAAATAAATTATACAAATGATAAATTTCAGTGAAGTTCAAAATCAATTTTAATTTAAATTTTCCAATATCTTTTTAACAAAAAATACCATAAATTAACTCATTCGTAAAAAAATGTACTTAATCAACTAGAGATATTTTGGCTTCTTAATTTTTAAATAAATACACTATACTGAAATAACACAACATGGTTCAATCAATATAATTTTTATAGAAATATTTTGTTTTAGCAACTAATCCTAAATTTTTTAATCCTAGTTCTGGCAGTGTAGTTGAAAGATAATTGGTTTATGCCCATGCACATGTAACTTGGTTACTTCACAACATGTTTATTTTGTATGCTGGACTTGCTGAGAGAGAGAGAGAGAATTCCAACTTTTTAATTATTCTTTCTTTCAACCCTGTACATATCATCATACACTGGTTACAGCCTTGAAGTCAGCTATTGTACTGTCAATGTCTACTTCTGATAACCAAATTTTGAGCTTTTATATACATTTGCCGGAAAAAGATCATCTTCCTTATATTTTTCTTCTACTTCATTCACCCAATTTCCTACAATATTGTGTTATTTTTTAATTCAAACAATTTTATAATCATTGAAGCAATACTTATAGAACTTTTTATATTAGCCTAGTTAATGAGACGCCTAATTAATGATAAAATATTCAGAAGATAGAAGCAATATCATTAGAAATTAAAAGAAAGCTGAAACTTTTGTTTACATGAAGTGTTTGTAAGAGCAATTAGAAAAAAATGAAAATTCCATTTGAATCGATATCTAGATTGTAAAACATTTCCAAAACATCTTATTGTCAAAATCCAATCTTAGAAGAATGAAAAGATTTACTAAGAAACTAATAACTACTGAGTGAGATATTATGAAAGAGTAAGCATTTAAAATATACACTGTGACACTAGAAATTACTATACACTAATCTTTTTATAACAAAGTTTAATTATTAAATGAAGTTTTTATTTCCTAAATATGTAATATGTATACATAACTCTTCTGCATGGTATTTCAGATTCTTTTTCCTCTAATATTTTTTAAGTTGTTGAATATATTACTAAATGTACCATATATTTATACTGATAAGTGTGCCATTGTAACATTACAGAAAACACAAAAACATGAATAAAGATAACAGGTACCAACAGAAAATTTTGTTAAAAGCATTTTCAATTTAACATAAAAATAATACTTAACATATGTTACTACAAAATACATTTTTCAACTCATAATTTCTAATATATTTACTATGCAAAGGATTTTAAAACTGGTTTCGCTAGATGAATCTCCTAATATAAAAAATAAAGAAACAAAAGAATCTTTATCCTCACCAATGGTATATTGGGTATTATAGCATCACCAACAATAAGAAACTTACAAAAAATTATATAATACATCAAATGTAATTAAATTATTATTACCAATGAATATAGTTAGTTTAGTTTCTTTGATTAGAAAAGCTAGATATTTGATTCATCAAAAATAGTTTTAATAAAAATTTCAAATTTTTTTTAGTGCCAAAAAATAAATAAAGTTATAATTTAAATTTTGAAATAAAGGACTATGTCATTTATTTTTGATATCAAGAATTTATTATGAAGACTAACATTAAATTTAAAATTTCATAAATAATATTTTTATCTCATTTTTATTGAAATTTTGACTTATTTGACATTTATTCTTTTCTTTTAATTGTGATAATTTTTTCTTTTAATTGTGATAATTTCATTTAAAACTTGTACACAATAACAACAAATTTTACTTCTATATATGATTAAGATAAAATAATATATAGAGAACTTAAAAGGGTATAAACAGAACACTGATTATAAGATATAAACATGTATAAAGTGGTAGAAATTACAAGTGATCACTCATTTTTAGGATACTGAGAAAGAGTTTATACTAATTTTATTTCATGAAAATCTGAATAAGAGAGAAAAAAATTCAACCTCAAATTACAAGTCAGAGACAAAAATGAAAAATGAAACAATAAATTTTTTTATAAAAATACCTGATTCAGATTCTTGTGTCAATAGCTGTGCTTCAATAATTTGTTTCTCCAATGCATTTAATTGCAAATCAATGTCATTAGACTCCTTAGTACACATCTCTATTTTTTTCTTTCCTGCAACACAAAGAAGTCTTATAAAAAATCAATTTAATTACAAATAACTATCATACTTTATTCTTTTATGTATTTCCTATAAAAGGTGGCAAGTATGGATTAATGTATTCAAAAGTCTCCTAGCATTTTCCATTGACTATCATACAAAATAAAGTTTTCCTGGCCTTAACAAATTCAAAATAATATTAACTTTAAAAGATTTTAGACCTTTTTTGAAAAAAGTGTTTCAATATAAAACTAGATTTGATTAGCGTTTTCAATGAAAACCAATCTCCAATTCATAAAAAGTATATTGATTATTGGCTAAAACAATATAATGAATTTAATATTTTTCCTTGATTTGCAAACACATTTTCAGAGTCAAAAATAGAAACAGAACAAAATATTAACTAGTGAGTACACATAAATCATAATTATAGAGAATAAAACACAATCATTATGTCAATTATTTTATTTAAATTAAATTCTAACAAAATTTAAAGACTAATTAAGTAAGAAATTTTATGTTTACTATATATGCATGATAAATGAAGATAATTATAATGTAGAAACAATAGCATTTTCTTTGTCAAACATTTCTTAGACAAAGAATTTACAAAACAATCACACTTTATGATTTATAATTTCTTTTATATCTATTTTGTCTTGTTCACAGAAGACAGAATCTATTTAAATGAGTTAACAAAATCATTAAATAAAATGCAGAAAACTCTTATTTAGTAATTCAGAAACACTAGAAAAAATGATGGTTTTCACATATTTAATGTGATGATAGAAAATATGATAAATAATGAAGAAAAAAATTTAGTATCTGGTGGAAAAATTCTTCTAAACACTTACCCAAAGATAAAAATGAAGTTTTTCTAATATTGAAATCACATAGATGAGATTTTTAAGAAAACTCCAAAATTCAAAGGTATGTTGCAAATACATTAAACTGCACAATTTTAACAGTAAAATTCTGGTTTGAATTTTTAAATAGTCAAAAAAATAATGTTCATTTTTCTGAGTGTTATATCCATGAAAGCATAACACACTGCCAATTTTTTTTTTTTTTTTATTTAAAACATTCATCAGGAGAAAAACAGAAAAATGTTATAACAGATGAAGCTATTTAAGTACTTGTAACATAATTCAGTTTATTATCATAAAAAAGAAAAATTGTGCTTCATGATCAAAGAATCAAAAGGAAATGTTTCTAAAAATTTATGCCTGTCCTGATTTTTCATATACAATGACAAAATTAAAATATTATGACAAAAACATCAAAATCAATTCTAAACATTATCAAGAACATGTTTTAATAATAATTTTTAATTATGAAGTTCGAGATCTTATAAAATATCAAATAAATATTTTTTATTCATTTCCCAACACAGTATAACACAATATATTATAGATATGGGAAAAAACTAAATAAATAATAGAAAGAGTCACAGCTTTTTGTTATTTTCTGAGAAAACTTAAGATGACTATCTTTAATGTATTTAATTAATGTTATTTTCATATGATATTTTATAATAAATCTAAATTTATCAAAATGAATAGTGAAGAATGGTAGTCTTAATGAATTCTTAACATTCTTGAGATAAACTAATCATTTTAAGAATGGGGGATGAAATACACATGATTAATTTAATTTATATATCATATTTTAATCACTTTATAAAATTCCTGCTAATAAAATGTATTCTAACATGATATTGTTTACAGAACTTAAATTTTACTATAAAATCAAAACAAAATATCAAATGTTTTACTAGATTAGATTTTGATTTCTCCTTAATGACATATTTACTTAATATAACAATATATAACATAAATTAAAAAATATTTCATTGAAAGAATAAAAATAAAGTAACTCACCAGCTTTGATACGCCTCTGGAAAAGAAATTAAAAAAATTTTATTAATACTAATCGAGAAATTTTTTAAATTTGATAAATACAGTGCATTACATTTAACAATACAAAAAAGTGAGAAAAACACTAAAATAAAGAAAACTAAAAGCTTTTTTTTTTTTTTAAATACAATTGAAATCAATATTACTATAAATTGTTCAATATTAATCAATGGAAAAACAGGATAAAAATGCAAAGCCAAATGTTATTCAGAAAAATTTTAAAACAGAACTCTGTGTGAGATTATCAAAAGAAATTACAATTTGTGCAATTATCATTGAATGAAGTTCCATTAGCTTTATTACCATATTTTCCTGTATATAATCCCCAGTAGCGTATTATCTGCAAAACATTTTTTTCTGAGTAAAAGAAAAAAGCATCAGAAAATACACAACGGTGTATTATCCACAATTTTTGGCAAATAGTTGAAAATATATACTGATGATAATATGGATGTCACATAATAAAAAAAAAAAATTTTTTAATACAATAAATTGTCCAAAAACCATATATTATAGAAAAAATCCATTTGGATACAAAAAAAAATCTCATTGAAAAGTACAATAAATTGAAGAGAAGAAATTCGAGAAGTTAGCAAAACTTGCCAATTTATATTTTCTAGTAAATTTTAAAATTAAGCTAGACATTTTTTAAAAATAAAATGTGTTTTGTTAATAATTAAATGAGATAACTGAATTATTTTCGAATTGCACATTACATACATTTTTGTCTTTTGTACCACACATGCTTTTTACTTGAACACATTTGTCACCATTTTTTTTTATATTAGCCTTCTCTATAGCTCTTATTTTTAAACATGCTGTGTAATTTAAAAGTTTTCGCTTCCACATGATTATATACAGACATGAATACTTTCAGAATGAAACAACTCAAATCAAGACAAAATGCAAAATGATAATAGCAATTGTTTTTGTTACAGTAGCATCTTTGCCGAGAACAAATTTGTTCTTGAATGTAATTTAATAAAGCTGATTATTGATGAAATAAGTCAGCTTAGTCATGGTAGCATCTATTATTTATTTTATGAAAAATAGATAGAATTTTTTTAAAAACTATATTGTAAGCTTTTCTGATGGAGAATGTTTTTTTTATCAGATTTTCAAATTTTGTTAGCATATAATATGCACAATGAAATTCGAAACTTTTTTCTTAACACATAATAATTTTTAACACATGGATTATATACAAGAAAATACAGCAATAACAAACTTTTGAAAATAATTTTGGGTTTAAAACAGTTTAATTTTTTCAATTTTAATGAAATCACATGCAAACATAATTTTTCTTTTAATTTACTTTTAAGTTATACACTAAGTTTTTAAAAATAAAACTTTTCAAAATATAATGCATAAATTTCTTTCCAATCCTTTTTTTTTTTTTTTTTTTTTGATAAATAATAGACATAAATATTGAATCATGATTTAATATTCAAATTTAATTTTTTCAGAATTTAATAGTAGAAAAGCTTGATATGTAAGTGATAGACAAGATTTAATCTTTTAATTGAACATTACGACTAAGTTAATTTAATGGTATTTATGGTATCAAACATTGCAAAATATATATCTAGTCTACAAAATAATTCATTTTTCCATGCAATATTAATCACTAACAAAACACATACTAAAAACATAATGAATGTAAAATAATAACATTTTTCTCCACTTTTAAATATATAGTTATAAAACACACTGCAATTCATCATGTTTATGAAAATAGAAATAAACATGAATGCAGAGACAAAACTAAAAATAATATTAGTTAATGACTTTTAAGTGAGAACCCTTTATAGATAAAACTGTTGATTTTCAAGCTGAATATTAACAATTCTTTTTTTTACACAATTATTTAATTGTTACTATTTAATCATTACATTAACTGAATTAAAATTTTAAGAGCAATTATAAAAAAATGAGTTATTTTTAAAATTAAAAGCTATTTTTTCTTCATTAAAATCAAATGTTTTATTACTCTAATAAAACACAATAGGTAGAACATGAATTCGAGAAAATGCATTTATTTATAAAAAATAACAATTTAGTAAAATAATAAAATTAGTATGTTGACATTGATATATGTAACACTATAAATGTAATTCAATTAGCACAAACATTTTTTTATTAATATTATTATCCCCTTAAACACTAGGCAAACAATGAAGAGCCAGACTCATCATTCATTTCATGGGCCACTGTAGACTTTGACCCCAGCAGCTCAGTAGTTTCCCACCACTTCCAGTAAACTCAGCAAAGTTAATCATTTTCATCTGGCAGAGATTGTGAGGGTGACTATATTCTTCACTGGATTGCTGGAGCTCCATGAACTGTGGATATGTCCACAGTAATCTGTGACATTCAAAGTCCTGCTGGTAGTGTCAGCTAAGGTGTGACATCATCATATGATTGTGGTTCAAAATTACAAAGCTGATAGGTAAATATTAATCTTAAGATACATTGTGGAACTTATCAACAAAATTATGAACATATGATGATTTTGATTTAACAGATTTAATGGTTTTGGAAAAAAAATTTCTGATAATTGTATTTAGATAAAACCATAAAAAAGAATATTATACATTAAAATAGGCATTTTTTATGATAATACATACTTGCAATGATAACAAAATATGTTCACATTCTTCAGCACAAGCATTTATAGCCGCTTTCATAAGAGCAATTTTTTCAGCATCTTCTCTTAATACAAGTACAGGTAAAAAAGTATCATTCCTTTCAACATCCATGATTCTTAAGTGCTATAAACAATCAAATAAAAATTTTAATAAATAAAGCACATTTATATTATATACTCAATAAGAAAACTCAGATTGATATATTACACTTCAAACACATCAATTTATGATTTTCGCACACACACAAATTTAAAACTACTAAATACTTTAATAAAATAGTAATACAAAATATGGCCTTATGTAACAATTCAGAATGATATTTTTGTTTTGATTAAACAAAAAGATAGATCAACATTTAAATCTTAGAATCTATATGAACTTTTGACTCTATTTTAATTTCAAGAAATATTTTGAACATCAACAAGAAAAAATTTGGTGTAAGTAAAATCTGCTCTCCTCCCAAGTGATTTCTCACCAAATCTAGCATCCTTTGTTTTGATTATCCTATTGCCAATTTAAGTTTTGCCAAATTTGGTTTTGCTCATGTTTTACATCATTTTTACATGATATATGTGGTTCCTTTCAGTGGCAAAGCATTCGAAGTTTTCGTTTTACTTTCAATTTGAACTTTTTGTTCTAGTAATATATACATTGTTATGTTTCATTGTCAACAACATCCAAATATCATAATCTGTTCTTTTTGCAAATTTTTTTTTTTTTGGTTTTATTATTTATATCTTTTGTATTTTATTTATTTATTACATATTTTTTAATTTATTATTACATTTTTCTTTCATATTTTAAACATTGTAAACTATTTTTTCCCCTATTTCTTTTTGTTTATTAATTATCTTTTTTGTATATATATTTTTGTTAATTTATTATTATATTTTTCCATAATATCAACGAGCATACTTGACATATGTGCTTGATATCATATCAAGTAAGTCCATTATTGATATTTACTTACCTCTTTTACCAGTTGTTTTGAAGAGAAGGCAAACCCAACAGTAAAAAGAATTTATTCATTTTTTTAGATTTTGTATACTACTATGTGATTTCAAATTTTCTAAAATGTGTATTTTTGGAACTTAGGGAAAATTTCCGCATTAAAAAACATGTGCTTAATTTGGCAACGAAACAAGTTGCAATGGCTCTCAGTGGGGGGTTATCTGACTAGTTCCAAAATTTTAATAAATTACATAAGCCAATATAACTATTTTAATGAATTTATATTTCATCAATTATAAACAACAAAACAATGTAATAATACATACCTTGATTATGTATGTAGCAAAATTAAAACATAATGGAAATATTTATTATTCAGTTTTGATCTCGGCCTTTCAAAATTAGCCTAAAATTAATTAGACATTTATACAAAACAAATAAGCAGAAAAAAAGACAAACAATTCATCAATAAAGTTAAGCATCCAAAATTTAATACACAGCAACTATTAAGAAAATTTTAATGATTTAGAATTTTTTTATTACATAAAAACATACATTTGATATTGAAAACAATATCAAATTAACACATAATAAAGCTTGATTACCAGATAAAATAAATACAAAACTTTAATTGATAAATAAACTAACTTATTGTACTTCAGCTTCACAATAGTTTTTTTAATTTGAATAATTATTTAAAATATTATTGAAATAAAATCAAAACCAAGTTCTTTTGACTGAATTTTCTTCATATACAGAAATTATTAAACTATTAAATAAATTTAGTAATAACTATTTATGTTATGAAATCTTGAAGAGAGATTACACTTTCCTTGAGAATAAATTAATTTATATTTTAATGGAGATTTAATAAAAATTTAAATCTAGGATTTAAATTATACTTTCTAGATTAGTTTTCCAATTGAATCAAATAATTAACAATTATACACTGTTATATTATTACTATTAATTGAAATGGAAATAATTGCATTCATCTATATGCAGCGATTTACAGATTTCATTTGCCTAAACAACAATTGGTTAGTCCATCACTTAATGGTAACTTTTAGTTCACGAAAGTTATTTAGACTAGGAACTGTGGTTTGAAGTGGATTCTGAATAACTACAAGCATAGCCCATGTGGGACAAGAACTTACAAACTGTGTTATTGAGACAAGAGTCCATTTGGTTAACATCTCAATTGCTTAAACAAACAAAGGAATTTTTAAAGGTAACAATATACCATGTTACTGGAACAAAATTTTTTCATTATTGGTTTGAAAAGCATTTTGGATAATTTTAGTGATGATCTAACTACTTAAATCATTAGACATGAATCTTCTCAAATCTTGCATGGGGAATAATCACAATACTTATTCTTGAAAATCTACCAATATGATATAATATTAAAATTAATATGAAGGGAATTATTTAACACTAAGTAAAAACATTTCATGACAAAATTATCAGAGTATTGAAAAAGTCACCAGAAAATACAAAAAATTTATAATTAATTTGAACTACCTTAAATTTATAATAACGAAACTTTGTAATTAATTATATATTTATATACTTATCTAGTCAGTTTCAAGAAAGACCCAAACATACTCTTATTGAATTATTGCACTTAAACAAAAATTAAATTCTATGTTAACATATTAGTACAATTTTCAATCAAGTATCTCATGCAAATATTTTACTTCTACATTGTATTATTTTTGAATTTGGAATTTATTAAAATTATTATAGGTTGATTAAAATCTAGAACATATTTAAATGACTATTACAGTTAACACAAATTTAAAAATAATATAAAAGAAAACAATTTTTAAAATTGTTATACTAAAATAACTAAAACTAAAATATACAAAATTATAACAATAAAAAAAATACTCAAATACATTAACCCCTTGACTGACTTTGACGAGTCTGACTCGTCATTGATTTCCTGGGCCATCACAGACTTTGACGAGTCAGACTCGTCAAGCGCTTCTTTCGGCGGACGCCGTGCAAGTTACAATTAGATTACATAGTTGCTTCACTCATTCGACGATTCTCATTTAAAAAAGCACACTGAAAGTAAGAGTTCAGTTTAGCAGAAGTCTCGCACGGTGAATGTTATACTAGCCAATATTTCAGTTTAGTAAAGATTATAAATAATCCCCGTAACATGTATAAGCCGGATGCATTATATGAAAGTGGGGATGATGGTGTAAATTGATGGTGTAGTTCAATTAAGCAAAATTAAATAGTTTTTTTTTGTCGCATCAAATTCCATTTAATTCGTCAGTCAAGGGGTTAACTATTTACTCAAAACTACATTTGACGTAAAACTTTTATGACAAATTACTCTTATATATATATATTGAATATTCAGATGAGATATTAAAATACTTTGTTTCCGCCTAATTTTCAGATTTGCATTTCATAAAGCATAATAAAAATTCTATGTTTTCCATAAGAATCATATTATCCAGAATCACTTTCTTAATGTCTAATTGCAAAATTTAAATTAAAATAAAGCATATAAATAAAGAAGTAAACTAATATAAAATTCTAAAACATATTTTCTTTCTATGAAAGAATTTTTGAAATTAAGAAATTCCAATTAAAAATTCAGGTTAATATTTGTTTCATAAAATTCAAGTTAATATTTGTAAAATGCTTTGCAACATAAAGCAAATATTTATAGTTAAAATGTTTGACTAACAAAAAAGAATTCCAAAATGAAATCAAAACTTGAAACTCAAAACAAAAATTTAAAAAAATTAAATCAAATACAGAATTTATCAGTATTTTCTTTTTTACCTAATTAGACTTAATTCTTGCTATTACTGTTCACATACATATATTTACAATACCACACAAAATAAGAAAAAAATGGTTAAAAAAAAGCAATACTTCCATAGAAAAATCTGGAAATATTCAATTAAATTCCATAAAAAAAAAAAAAATTCTAAAAAAAATCTAGGAGACAAACAATTCAGATCAATAATTAATGTTTAATTCAAAAGTATATGTAATCTTAAATTGAAACATATATTTTGACTTAAAGAAAAAAATTCTGTTATGGTCTTGCAAAACATTGGAATCAGGGCACAGAACCAAAACTAAATAAATAATTTTTAATGCCAGATATAAAGCTTAATTTTGTTTGCTTCGGTAAGACCCTTGTTGATCTATTCATTTTAAAGATTGTTGATCAAATCTTGAAATTGTATTTCTTTCAATCATATTTTTGAATATCTGAGAATTATTATATTGCAATAGTATCAGAATTCTAAGAATAGCATAAATCTCATATCCATTTGACTTTGACTTAGTATGTACATAACGTTCACTAAGAGTATAAGCCGACAATATTTGCTTCTTTTTTACCAATTTATAATTCACTATCAATCAATCAATTCAATACTGATTTTTTTTTGTATGCATTTTTCACCCTCGTTGTCTATAAGTAAATAAGCAACATGGCAGCCTCAATGAGATATGCTGTTTGCCGGTCTTTTAATATATTCTCACGCAGATCGTCTGCTTTTTATCCAGGTTATAAGAAAATAGCTTTTCCGATTGCACAAAATGGTTAGTAATAGTTATCAGATTATTCATATTGCAAAATATGTAATGCTATTGCTTAAATTAATATGTTAATTTATTGTTGCTTAAATTGATTACTATGAATTATATTGTTTATTTATATTCATGTCTTTCAATAAAACTTGAAAAAAATAATTTTCTAATTTTAATTGTTTATACATGTGTAATGAATTATTTCAGAGCTATTCATTTAGCAACTATAACATATCACTAAGTTTATAAAGTCATACATAGTATAGAATATCTGAATGCTATTTCTATAAATAGGTTTCGGCATTGATTATGTTTATAGTTCATCCATCAAAGTATTTTGAGCTACAGATCCACTTAATATAAACCAATTTCTTTTCAAAGAATATAAAATCCCCAATAGATAAATTAATGCTGATTTATAAAGAAATGGTGTAGATGCCGTATAATCCAGAATGCCAGATTCTGAATTGATGATTTTCTGGCAACTTTTCGCGGCTCGCGACATTGAACATTGGCGAGATTTCGCGCTCCGCAAGGTGAGACCGTAATACTCAGTTTAACCTTACATTTAAGTTCATCTGAAAAATATTTTGCTTTGGAAGGTCCATTATATACACTTTGTATTTTTAAAAGCTCTCTTGAAGGAAACTGTTTAACAAAATACTTTAAAATCAAAACCTTCCCATTCTGTATTCTTTTAAAAATATTATCAATATTTCATGTTTTTATTTCTCTCATATTTTTCTTTTGATTTTTTTCAACTTTATTTCTGATGCAGATCAATGAAAAAGTATTGTGCTCCATTGTTTTTTAAATTATATACTGCTTACTTATGAATGAAAAATCTGTTTATATTTTATTCAAAATGAAATGTGGCTAAAAATTATCAATCAAAAAGTGATACAATTTGTAATGAATAAAGCTGTTTCCCATGCCTATTTTTTGAGCAGATCAAAAAGAAAATAGATAATACTATTAAGTTATCTCATTATTGCCTTTATTTAATCGCTTGTGGGGAAAGATATTTTTTATTAATTATTTCATATATTATATTTTCATTAATATTTTTTTCTGTTAAGCTTCAACAACTTGGAATAAAAAATCAATGCATACATCCAGACTGGTATCACAGCAAGAACATGCTACTGATTCTGATTACCACACTATCATCAAAGATACAGAAAAGTCTCATGGTAAGAGCTTTATTAAATTTCTTTTATCTTATTAAATATTGAATGAGTAATTTAATACCAAGTGCATATTTATAATGTAAAATTTTATTTCCTATGATATATAATAAAATAGGTATCTCAAAGCTATTTTTGCTTGTACTTTCTGCTTTGACTAAAATTCAACTAATTTCATTTCTATTTTGTTATATTGGTCTCAAAAGGATTGTCATCTCTGATTTATTTTTAGATTTCTTGTTTTCACCCTAACGACTTAATCTAGTAAAGCAATTTATGTCATAATTGAAAAATAAATTGTATATTAGTTAATTGAATAATTTCTTGCTATTAATTTGCTTTATTTATTAACATTAACAGACACTACTGTTGATTTTTTATTCATTCATTGAACTTATATTAATTTATATCTAATTGCAAATTCATAGTCCCTTCCTAGGATGAACTTGCTCTTTTATTAAATTAATTGGACAGATGTTATTTACAGGGTTTGTACAACTCCTGGAATTTTCACTTAACAATGAAAATTGTAAATCACTCTTGGCATTTTAACTTTAATCTTGATGTATTTAATTTTTGTTAGAAACTATTATAATGTTTTGGAATTTATGTTTTAAAATTTTTAATGAAATTGTCCAATTGCAAATTGAGTATTAGCTGTTAATGTTATCACTTGATGGCTAAACATTTGACTGTAGTGGTATGCATAACTATTGACTAAAATAATGACCTCATTCAATCACAATAGCTTTATGATTATCTAGTGCAATCAAGACCAGGTAAAGTTTTTAGTATTGTGTGTAGTAAAGTAATCACCAATAATATCATTATGTGATACAATCAGGGGTGATTTTAATTTGTTCTTTTTCTATTTGTTTCTGTTTTCTTTATATTTTATAAAATTCACTGAATATTTATATATAAAATTTCTGAGTTAAAATATACATTTCTTGTGGAAAATTGTGTATTTCAGTGACTTGGGATGAACTTGGTTTATCAATGAAAAAAAAGTTAAAATAAATTAATCAACATGCCTGCTGAAAAGTGTCTTTTCACTGACAAGTGAACATGGGAAAAGCCATATAAAGATTGAATTTTGCATGATTCAAAAGAAATGCATACTCATTATCTATCTAATTTGTTAGAAAGATTTCTGTGTTTCAAATATGGGCAAATCAACTGTCAAATCAAATATGAAAGAAAAGAACATGTGTTAGAGCAGGCTATCCCTGCTAACATTTTAAAAGACTTTTTTTCTCTATGTTGTGTTCCTGTTGAATAATATGAACCAAAATGTGTTCTGAAAATTTAGATTTGTTTATTTCTTCAAAAGAAATTTTAAAGTCTGAAACTCTATACATCTCTTTAAAGTTTTAAACTGTGGATTCAGTTACAGTTCTTGTAGCAATATAAATTGTTTCTTTCAAGCAATGTTTCTAGATAATGCTCTTTTCTATGCAATTTAGTTGTGGTGAAAATAAGTGTTTTTAGTTAGCATAATTTTGGAATTTAACCTTATTTTTTCTACTTACTGAAATAAAAATGATAATAATTATGTGCATTTTTTATAAAAATTTAAATGATTATCTGCAGCTAATAAATTGGACTGCCAAGTAAAGGTGTTAGGATAATGATATTGTTAAAACACATTATTATTTGTCATATTTTTCTGGTCCACATTATTATTTGTCATTCATAGGTCCTTCAATTGAATATATTTTATTTAAAAAAGTGAATGAGAAGTGGTTAGAATCATTAACGAGTGGATTGATTACTCCAGTTGTCAATGTAAACTGGCTTGTTTCCTTAAAATGGCTTATTGCTTATATTAAAATTGTTGCAAATATGGGGGAATGAATTTTACAGATGCTAATGCGTGTCCGGTAGGTACACAATTGTTTTCTAAGTGATGAAAGTTAAGTGGAGTGGAGGTGTGCATGGGTTTTGTGTTGTGACTTGCAACACAAACACACCACTTGTTGAACTGCAATTGACAACATCGGGTTTTGAAACAGTGGTTGATGGAATAAGTGAATACGTATGATATTTAATTTCATTAATTTTATGCATCTAAATCAAAAATTACATTGAAATTTTATTTGCTAATGTTATTTCTTAATATTTGTTTAATTTTTTTGTTTTTCTTGCCTTTTTGCCATCTTAGTGGTATAAAAAAATAAAAAGAAAATGCAAACACTTTTATCACCCTTGACATCTCCCTATGGCCTCCTGGGGAGGTGTGCCCCCCACCCCCCTGGTTAGGAACTCCTGAGTAGTTGGAAGCAACTTGGATCGTATTGGGTTTATAAAATTCAGCCAGACATAAAGTCCAACACATCTCCCTCAAAATGGTAAATGCTTCAATACTATTCAGCATTTGCTGCATCCACTGTTTGAAAGAAATCATGTGAAAGATTTTCTTTATGATTTTTTAAGAAAAACAACAGAAAGTATGAAAGTGTTATTGTCATACTTTCCATTGTTTTTCTTCCCTTATTAGATTTTTACTATTAAGATTTTTTTCCAAAAGAAAAGTAGTTGTTGCTGTTATTAATATTTTATCACCAAATGCTTTTATTTTCCTTTTGATTCTGAAGTGCAAATTTCAGAATATTTTATTACAAAATTTCATTCAATTTTTGTTATTGGAGTAACAACTAGGAGCTCATGTATTGAGAAATATTTAACTTGCAAAATGGTATATTTTTTGTTTTTCATTATTTATTCTGTATACTTAATAATGTACAAAATGTAAGCAAGCTATTGATGTCTATTTTAAACTACACAGAAAAAATAAAAATATATATGTTAATTTTATTTTGTGATTGTGTTTTTGATAAATGCACAGCCAGAAAAATATATAATTTCAGTTTTATCTTCAAATAAGCATCATTGCATATTTGAATAAAAGTTTTTTTTTTTTTTTTTTTTTCTTCAATGATGTTAAATTACTAGATCAAACAATATAATTTTGCAATTTGTGTTGAGAATTAGTGTACACATCTATTAAAAATGCTGTACAAGTTAATTTTATGATTGAATTCTAAAAATGGCTTCAAATCAATATATTCAAATACATGAGGCTCTTTGAATAAATAGAATATTCATGTACTTGATTAAAATATCAAAATATAATTTGAATAATTTTTTTAATAACACTAACAGATTAGTTAACAAATTAGTTGTAAGTCACTATTTTTGATAGTATATTGCAACAAGTAAAGAAAGATAAAAAAAAAAAAAATAACAATATATTCAGAATATTTTTTATTATTTTTAAATAAAGGATTGACATATATTTAAATTTTTCAAAATTTCATTCAGCATCAGCTTTTAAGAATATGTCCTTTTATTGAGTTAGAAGTACCAATCACTAAAAATATAATTTCTGTAGAAAATGTTTTAAGTGCAGAACAAAATGATTTAAAATTATCAATGTCAATGATAAGTTCTGTATAAATTCATAGCAACACAACACTTCATATATGAATACTTTGCTGTGTGTGATTATATCAATTAATTAGGTACACTAATTCTCAACAATGTTTCACTTAATGTTTCTCTTGCTATTGATTGTATACATCTATTCTAAAACCAATCTTTTATTTAGATTTTTTTTCTTTTAATTGCAACATAGCTGCTAAATAGCTACTGACCAATTTAAAACTCTTGCTAGTTTTTAAACTGATAATATTGAATTTAGGAAACTAATTTTATTAAACTAAACATTTTAATTTTTATTATTAAATTTGTTTTGGAGATGGCCAAAATGAAAATATATTAGAATATTCATCAGCAATTGCAGTTTAAATAGTTGTGAAATAATCACAATTTTATTACAAAAAGTATAAATCTAAAACTGATTTATTGCCCATGTGTAAGATGAAAACCATTTTAAACATTATAAATATTATTCTGTTTAGACTAAATTGAGAAATGCATTTTAATAATGAAATTGCACAAATTTAAAAAAATTTTAGCAGTTTCTGTACTGTTATTAAAAAACTTATTGTACTTATTACATTTAAACTACTTTCAAATTATCAAAATGAATAAATAGAATAGTAACTACCATTGTTAGAACTTACTAAAATAAATTTAATGAAATGAAGTTTTTAGCATTGTGAATAGAATAACTTTATATTAAAGTGATGTTGATTTTTTTATTTAAGAACATTTTTATGCAATTTTTTTATACCAATTAATAGCAATTTTTTTTTTTTTTTTTTTTTTTTTTTTTTTTTTTTTTTGCAGGAAATCCTGAAAAATTAGAGTTTCAAGCAGAAACCAAAATGCTTTTGGAAATAGTAGCTAAATCATTATATTCTGATAAAGAGGTATTCATAAATTATTTTATTTTTAGACCTTAATATGACATCTTTTTTAATTTTTTGATGGCATTTTTGTGTAGAAAAATGTTTGATAATTTTTTCTTTTTTATCTTTTACTGCAGTAAATTTTATTCATGTTAGTTTTTGTTCCTTCGTATGCAGAATTTATATTTTTATTGTATATTAAAATAGCATATTGAAAATAATGAATTAATAAAAAGATTATTAAAACAAAGACTGAATTTTTATATTAAAAAGTGAAAAATAAGTATTTCTGTTGTAAAATTGTTTGGTTCTCTTAAAGAAATTATTTTTATTAATTTATCACATATAAGATTACAATTGTAGTATATTTTTCACATAAAAATTAATTTTCTTATAGGTTTTTGTTCGTGAACTGATATCAAATAGTAGTGATGCATTAGAAAAACTACGTCATGCTCAACTTTCTAGTGGTGTCTCTTTAGATGCTCCTCAAGAAATCCATATTGCTACAGATAAACTTGCAAAAACATTTACCATTCAAGTAAATGAATCATTTTTTACTCATTAAAAGGAATTTCTTCTAATAAAATTACAAATTGTCTTGTCCAAAATTATAAATTATGTTAAATAATTAAAAAGTCAAAACTATAAATATATATATTGTTTTGATTATTTAATTATATATTAATATAATTTTTTAATGTATTTTTCAATACAAAATGAAGTCAATGTTTAATGTGTATAAATATATATACATACATATATGCATTAAACATTGACTTCATTTTGTATTCACCGTTTAATGTTATGTTAAGAAATTGTTTTTAATTATCTGATAATAAAAACATTATGCTTATTACTTCTATTTTCATCAAAATGTTATTCATTAATATGTGCTATTTATGTAAACATTTTAAATGATATGAAAAGAAATTACTTTTTCTGTTCAGGATACTGGCATTGGTATGACTAAAGAGGAAATGATTAGCAATTTAGGAACCATTGCTAGATCAGGATCAAAAGTTAGTACTTGTTTTTATTGTAAGAGTTGTATCAATTTTTATGTACATAAAAAACATGATATATTGATTATATTTTAAAAAAAGTACTTTATAGAATAATATTCTTATGGTGTATTTCAAGAATAATTTTACCTTAAATTTTCAAGTGATTTTTATTTTTTTTTTTTTTATTTTTGTAAAAAAAAAATATTTGCCAAGTTTTTTTTTTTTTTTTTTTTTAAATATAATATTAGTTATTGCAGCTTAAGTTAATGCTTAACTTTGCAAATTTACTATTTTCTTAAAAAAATCTCTATTTACTGAAGCTTACATTGTTTTTTCAATGTTAAGAAGTTTAATTAGTAAAATTAAAAATAAAGTATTCTTGTATGAACATTCTTCTACAGCTTTTGTCATTAAAAAACTTACTTTTATTTGAACTTTTTGCCATTTGTTTAAAATTACATTAATTGTTCAAGATTAATTTGAGGGATCAAAATCGAAATTACATTAAATGAAATAATGACTGACTTTTTTAAAAGTGACTACATACAAAAATATGCCAATGTTACCTATACAGTTTCAAGACCCATAATCATTTTTAAATACTTGGATTAAATGGGAGTACTCTAACAAACAACAATGTAGTACTGTAGAAACCATTTTGACAACCTCTATGGATAACATCTGTTGTTCTTTGTTTTGTTATTTTTACTGGATATGTACTATTTGTTTCCTGTATTATATTATATTTGAGTACTCTAAAATACTTCCAATGTTTCTTTTACAGAACAGATGTAGTTCATTGCAACCTTAATATAATTATGCAGTTGCAAAATCTAATAAAAAAATTTATGATGTATTTTAGAATATTCTATATTACTTGCAATTACATTAAAAATTTTACTATTAAATTACTATTATAGTTAGCTGTTTTGAGAAAAACAGGTTATCTATTTTATAATAAAAATTATATATATATATATATAATAGAACTATTATTGAAGTTTCTAACAATATAGAAATGTATTCAAAGCAAAATAATTGTATTTTTTATTTTAAATTTAAATCAGTTAACTTAAATTTGTTTTGGTAAAAATGTTTTTAATTTTTATATAATGAATATAATTTTATGCAAATAACTGAAATTTCTGTATAAAAAGCCATAAGTCATTAATAATTTTTATGCATTAGATTGAGTTCATTTTTATTTTTCTTAATTAAAATCAGCCTATTTTATTTCAGAATAAATAAACAAAATATTTGGTAAGAAAATGAATGAACCAAAAGTCAAGCTGATGTAATCAGCCTATTAAAATATATACTCTTTGCTATTGCTTTTAAAAAGCATTAAAATGATTCGCATTATATATATATATACACACACACACATATTTTTTTTACATTATAGTGGATGATAAGTTAGTTAACAAATTGGACTACAAACACATATTCAGAAACAAACTAAAACAAATTCTTACGAACATATTTCATACCTTGAAGTATAATATTCAGCATTGCAAAACGCAATGGACCAAAATTTTTCCTTCTGAATTATGTTGCTTGCCTATTAAACTTCAAAGTTCTATATTGGGAAAAAAATTTTCAATAAAATAATTATTGCCAAAATAGACCATCAGTTTAGGTTTTGATTTCATTCAAAACCAAATTCAAGGCTGATTCAGAGCAAATTCAATGCTGAGACCTGCCATCAAATGTCTTGAAGAAGGGGAAGGATGTCCAAGCAATGGTCTTAGAATGGATCCTAAATGTAGTTGATGTGAGCAATGTTGGTTATTTTTACAATGGCAGTCTTACTAATCACTTCCAGAAAGTCCTGAGGAAAATAATGATAAACAAAAAATGAAAAGAACTGATTAATATGCAAGACTATAAGTATGTAATATCTTATTAATAAACTTGCTAAGAAATTATGCACCCTTTTTTAATTTAATTTTAGGTTTTTCAGAACAAATTAATCAATTTCACAAAAACATCTATAGTAAATTAATATTTGATTACAATTATAGCAAAAATAATCTTGTAACAAATTATGTTCACTCAAAGATCTCCCTCTGTAACTATACAAGTTTCTTATTAATAAATTATTTTTACTTGTCCAGACATTTGTTTTCTAAATGCATCAAAGCAATAAAAATTTATGTTTTTATACATTAATATGAATTTATCTATTTGTATATTTTTAGAATCATTTTTCAAAAATCCTCATTCCTCTCAGAAAATATTTTATAAAGTCAAATAAAATTTTTAAATAACATTCAGTTGCAATTAATTGATTATACTTTATTTTATTTAAAAAAGGAAAAAAGAGTTTACATTAAAGATCAAAATCACATATACTTATAAAATAGGTTATATATTTAAATTATTTATTGATTAGCTTTTATTTTTAAAATATGATTATTTTAAAAGATAACAGATTCCAAAACTTCAAATCAAAGAATCGTATTAATCATCTGCTGGCTTTCACATTTTGAACAAAATTAATGAGAAACATTTTTTTAATAATAAAATACTATTAAATTTGATCAAGTTGCAAGTAAAATTTGTCTTTAAAGTGTCTGAAATTACCAAAGGAAGTTCAATCTTCATTAAGTATTTCCTGCAAGTGAGTTATTTAAATATTTCTTATTTTAAGAAACGAGGAATAAGATTAAAAGCTTGTTGAAACTGTAAAAGGCATCTGCAATATTTTGATTCAAAAAAGTATTTTTTTAAATAGCTTTGGCAATAGTGAGTTAAACTATAATTCGTAATGATAACTAATATTCCAAGTATATCTATATATTATTTATTTAGTCAGCTCTCATTAATTACTTTGATTTTGAATTCTTATATAGTATATTAAAATTTATTTTCTTAAATCTTAAGAAATATATTCTGTTAACATTAAAAAAATTATCACCTATCATTGATATTAAATTTAAAATACATCTAATTGGTTATATAGTTTATTAATGCATAAATTTAGAAGCTAATATGATTTTTTTAATAGGCATTTATAGAAGAAGTGAAAAAGAATGAAACTACTAGTTGTGCTATAAATAAAATCATTGGTCAATTTGGTGTTGGTTTCTATTCTACATTTATGGTTGCTGATAAGGTAGAAGTGTATTCCAAAACTCATGATAAAGATTCAAAGGCTTATAAATGGGTTTCTGATGGGTAATTAATATTATTTTCTTGATATAATTACACTTGGCTACCTCTTTCCCATCCTTCAAATAGATTTTTTTAATATTTTCCATTTAAAAAAATTGTGTTGTAGGACAAAATTGTTGCTTGTGTTTGATATATATAATTTGATTTTCTCAGAACCCACTATTAAAACAACGCCAAAATTATTACCAAATTAAAACTATCTATAGTTTGTATCTTCTTTATCTCCATGACTGTTTTTAATGTGACATCAACAATTCCCTTAAGATTTTTACTTCTTAAATTCTGCAAGATACAATCGTGAAGAATGAAAAACTGCCTTGTTTGCTCATTTTTAGCTTGCAACTTTTTATTGGTGTCCATTTACTCATATTCAATTTTGAGATAATCTATCGTTTTCCTGGCATTGTTAAAAGAATTTATGTTTAAAATGAAAATTAAATGATGTTGCATAAAGATGTGCAACATCATTTAATTTTTCACATCTTTATATAATGGCCCATTATAAATATCTTCATATATTTATAATGGGCCATTATATAAAGATGTGAATGGATCTGTATATTGAGTTGCATTAAAAATTAAGTTTTTATTTTTTCCTTAGAGAAGCATGTAAAACATAACTTCTTGAAAACAAAACTTTTATATTGAAAATAAATGTAAAATTAATTTTTCAATGAAGACTATTTCCTTGTCAAGGGAATAAAAATTTTCTTAAATTAGAAATATTTTGAGTTTAAATTTTTTGTTCAAAAAACATTAAAAAGCAAATAAATACAGCAAAATAAATTTGATTGAGAGTAACTTTTCAATTGATTTAAAACTTTTTTATAACTTTAAAAGTACTGCTTGAATTAAAAACATTACTTGGATAAATTTACTTTTTCTATTTTTTTATCAAACTAAGTTATAAATTATCATTGTCAGGATAAGAGAAAAATCTCTAATTAAAATCTTTTATTTTGGCCATACATGGAGCTGCGAGTTAGATATGAGAAAGGAAGGCTGAAAAGAGAAGATAGTAAATAATATGTTATGCTCATATCTATTCTTGTTCATTCTTTGTGTTATACTTTATGTTAATAAATGTTTGTCCTGTGTAATCCATTCGTGAAGTTACACTCAAAAAGAACCTATGACAAGGATTATCACAAATGTTACTATCATATATGCTCTTTATTTTCATTTTCTTACAAAAAGTACTGTAAAATTATATGTAAAACTATAAAACAAGGTACTATATTGCCATTTTCTTTTTACTAATTCATTACCTATACAAATTTTTATTGGTATATGTGGTATCTTTGCTTATATCTTATTAGTAATAACAAGTAGAATAAATTTTATACAAACAGTATCCATATGGCCTGATTAAACTATTCTTAAAATCAAAAGTCCATAAAATAAAAAATATATTTAAATTGTAAAGATCTGTGTCTTTTTTTATACTAAACTTTTCTTCCTTCATAAATTATAGTACATGCAGTAGGAAAAAATTATTTTAGAATGCACTACATAAAAAGCACATACAAAATAAGATTCTTACTTAGAAGTAATACTTACTTTCATATTATTTGAAGAAAATATCATTGTAATCATTTATCTTTTCTGTTTAAAAACTACAGTTTTTCTGTATGTAAAAACATAGTTTTCTGTTTGCAATTCATCTGCTTGTTTTGTCAACTATCAGTACTTGCTGTACATTATTTTCTTCTTTTTCAATATCTAAAGCTTGTTTTCATTTTTCTCATTATCTTCTCAATAATTTCATAATCCAATATTTCTCCTGTACATATTACATCTGAGTCTACATTTAAACAATTCTGGAAACATTTTTCAATCAACAGAGCTATTCTTTAAAGGAGTTTGTGTTTGAGTGACTCATCTTCTCTCAAATCATTAGGTAATTTTTTTTTCAGTTACAGTGTATCTTTTAATAAAATCTGCTTGCTGAAATGCTTTCGATATTGTCTTTCCTTTAGCATCATTCAGCAGCACTGTTTCCAAAAGATCAATTTCATAAAGCTATTCCAATTCCAAGGCCATAATTACTCTTTACAAATTCTATGGTATTTGCACTGGAAGCTATTGACTATGCCCTGATCCATGGGTTGTAACACAGATGTTAGATTCAGCTGGAGAAACTTCATAAGATCCAGTGTGCACATTGCACTTATCCACAAGAAACGCTCCCTTTCATACAAGTTTTAATATATACAAACTATGCATCCAGTGGCTTTTGAAAAATTTTGAGGGAACACTTTTGGTGCAACAAGGATTATTTCCAGGATTTTTTTCTTTTTTTTTTTAAACTTAAGAGGCTGTTCTTTGGAATTATATATGTTTTGGAAATTTTGTGTTTTATTTGATGTTTCGTTTCTGACTGATGAACAAGTTTGTTTCTTCAATTGAAACATAACTGGAATTCCTCAATGGGACCAACTTAATCTTTCTTTCAAACGATAAAACATAAATTCTGTTGCTCAGATGGAACAAAGCGAATTACAGAATAGCAGAGCTCAAACCCTTTTTTTGGTTTCAACTATCTTCAATTAGTTATGATTAACCACAAAGAAAATAACATTCTGTGTTTGTTTACTCTGAAATATGAAATGTTTAATTTATATAATTATTTCTTAAATCAGTTATTGCTTAATTTTTAATTGTGCTTTATACATAAATTGGTGAAGCTGAAATAGCTCCAAGATTTAAATTTCTTAAATGCTCTAGAAATGAATGAATTTGTATACCCATTAAATAAATTATTACTATATTCATTTCTTACTTAAAAGTTAAAAGAAATATTTAAATAAGAGAAAACAGTTAAAATGAAACTTACACAAAAAATGAAGAAAATGACTTTCATAAACTTTTGTTGGATATTCGTGTTTTTATTTTTCTCTGATTTCATAGTGATATAGTATTATTTTAAAATTTTATATTAAGACAAATGCATGAGAAATTTACATATGCGTATATTATCATTGAATGCTTGTTTTTCCTCATATTTTTTGTTATAGAAGGATGAATTTTAGAAGAATTTATATTCTTGTAACATTCTCTGAATTTCAAACATTAATTTTTTTTTACTGAATGTTTTCCAGTCAGAAATAATAAATATCTTGCTTTAAGAGTATTGGAAGAAAATTGCTATATAAAATATGACTCTTTTTTTTCTCTAAAAGCAAATATTTTGTTTATTTTTGCTTTTTTTTTTTTTTTTTTTTTTTTTTATTTTTTTATAGTAATTTTTAATCGCGTTATCAGTAAAAAGATATAAAAAAACTGCTATATATGTATATTTTTAATTCTAGTTGTGGTACATATGAAATTATGGAAGCTGAAGGTGTCCAGCCAGGCACTAAAATCGTAGCTTATTTGAAATCTGACTGCCGAGAGTTTGCAGATGAGAAAACTATTATCGGTATATATATATATATATATATTTTAATTTATTTATATGTCTGAAACATAGTATTATGCTCCATTTAATGTATTAAAAATATGTATTCTGAAATACACTACTTTATATTAATTTTCCATTAATAAAAAATTTTCGCTATTTATGTTATAAATATCTATGTGTTAATCTGTAGATTAATAAATTTTCTGCATTTTAAAAAAGTGCATTAGTTGCTTAATTTGAGTATTTAATAATATCTGAACAAAAAATGTTCTTGTAAATAATTTTAAAATAGTTTTAAATTTGAAATCACTTTGTACTGTTTATATTTTATTGTTTCACATTTATATGATTAAAAAAAATTTTATATTTTTGCATATTTAGTAGAAAAATATTTCTATTTTAATATTTCAGATGTAATAGGCAAATACAGTAATTTCGTCAGTAGTCCTATTTATGTTAATGGATCAAGAGTTAATAATATACAGGTAAAATTTTAGTATACATTTTCATATATAAATATTTTTGTCCCTCAGCTATGTTTCATTTTATTTTCAATTGATATGTAAGATGATTTAAAATTAAGTATTTAATTTATATTGAATTTAAATATGTATATACATAATTGAAATAGAAGAAATTAATTTAAAATAGCATGCAACTTTAGTTTTTAGTTCAATGTATTTAAAGATAATATAATGTTAAATGAAGTTTATCCATTAAATATATCTAAGACTATAATCATTTAATATTAGTAAGGTTTTGCAGTAAGAAACAGAAAATAAAACTTTTTTAATTGCTAACTGTTTTTAATATCCATAATTTAGAGTAGTTACTTGAAAAATATCCATTTTGTGATTATTCAGCAGTACAAAACATTTCATCTTTAGAACCTCAAACTGCAGTGAGTAAAATTTGAGTAAAATCCCACAAAAGCTTGTTTTATTTTTGTTTAATCTATTCATTATCAATGCATCAGAATATAGTTTTACTTTAAAAAATTTCAAAACTCTATAGAAGAAATTAAATTATTATAACCATTTAAATCATTTTGAAATCATATTGAAGACTATTTTAATTCCACTAAAATAGATTCGACTCATTTTATTTTGATGTAGTACCAAATAACTAAAACAATTGCCACTTAGTAAAAGTAATCAATTTGCTTTTGCTGTTCTTTCATCATCAAGCCTTTGATGAATTTAAATTATTTGAACTATAATTTCATAATAGAAATTTTTAATTTTTGGTCAAGTTTATTAATCACGGCTGAATGTATCATTAACTATCCACAAATTAAGAATTTTTTTTAAATATAATGAGTAGAAAAGACTTATTTAGGCTTATAGATAGAACCTAGCAAAATATTGTATAATAATAGAAAAAGAAGCTAATAATATTTGAAGTATACAAGGTTCTGGTATATGAAAATGAGGTACTCAAATATATACCAATATTAAAAATATATTGAGTTTTGTTAAAAAGAAAATAAAGAATTGACTAATCTAAATAAATAGAAAAAAATCTTACATGTCAAAGTAGAGTTTGTGAAATGGAGCTCCTTTTATTTGCTTTAGATGACACACAGTATTAATGATGAACTAAAACAATTTTATCATTTTCTGGGAATTCCACATGATACAATCAAGCTTTTAATAATATATTGTAAGCAAGGCTTTGATCGAAGAACAAAAGATGGATACCTCCCAATTCGGCCTTTCTTCAAAATTAAACAAATTAACAATACTGTCAAATTAGAGTGAGTTTTCTTTCCACATTCTTGAATGTGGTTCATTACTGGTTATAAGATGTTTATACATGCCATGTTAAAAAGTAGCTTCTCCTATTTGAAAATTTAGCAGCCTATCTATTCAACTAATTGATCCAAAATTTCAAACATGATTGTATAAAGATATGCATCTGAGATTGTGATGATTTTAAACAATGGAGAGTTAACAATGCAATTACAATTAAAAAAATTAATTTTTTGATTAATAACACTGCAAATAACATTGTAACAATTAACATGTGATTAAAATGACCAATGTAAAATATTCATGCCAAAAACCATTGTAAAAAATTACTAATAACTCAAAGGAAATAAGGAGAAAAAGCTTTTATTGGTATTATAAGTTTAAAGTTTTAACATATTGCATAACAGGAGAAACCAATGTAACTTTTATTTTGTATGGCATCTTTCAATTCGTACACATTTTGTGGGGTAGGCAAGTACACCTAATATTTCAAAACACCTCGGAATTAAAAATCCAAAGTAGTGAGCTTGTAGCCAATAAAATGATAACATTGCCAAAGCATTATGCACACCAGCAGATTCTCATGTATTTAGTTCTGACCAAAGTATTGTTATAGCACCAATGTGTTGACCAAAGCAATGGTCAAACATATTGGTGGATTTATGGAATAACATCAACCAATGTCAATAATGATATTTCATTTCTGCAAGTGAAAAATAACATAATCCTACAATATTGATTTACATCAAACACTTGCGACTGGAAAATCTTACGTTTATAACATAATATTTTTAAATGAAGTACTCAATAAGAGCAAATGTGCTGACAATGCCACATCACACTACTGTATGGTGTAGCATATACCAAAGTGATAAACATATCACTTTAGCTTTGTAAAACAGCACTTTGCCATGCCTGCTCAGTGAATGCAGTTATTGTAATTAATGTTTTAAATTTAAAAAAGTACACCTCACATCTGTCCATAATATCTGCATCAGTCATTAATTTTCATCTTCATATCTGATGAAAAAAATATTTTCAAAAATTCATGTGCATTTTACAAATGTTGGGTGTATTAAAATTGATAAGGAAATATCAGCATAAAAGAGTGCAAAAGCCTGGTAATTATAATTTTTGTTAAATATAAACTGAAAACAACAGTTACGGAATGTAACCTGCAGTTAAAGTTGTTGCTTTCCCACAACAACTTTAACTGGAACAAATGGTCATCTAAACCAAAAAATTGCAAATACATTCAATTTATTCAAATTTTCTTACCAAATTGATATACTTCTTGTAAAACGTTAGCCTTTATCTTAGCTTTTGATTTCATCAATATTTTTGCAGTTTCACCACATTTGAAAACTTCATTTATGAAACATTCTCCCCACATTTGTTTTTAAAGGTGCATTTAATAATAATAGTTTATTCAACTGCCTGTTATTTGATTGTAACTTCTACTCAGTAACCTTGTGAAGTATACAGTTGGCATCAAAGCTTTTCCTATTATCATTATTCCTCTATAATGCTGAGTAAATATTTAAGCCAGCAATCATAATACCTTTATAATCATTTCAATGCAATAATTAATTGGTGCAAGCATAAAGTGAGTGGTGTAATTAAAAAATCACAATTTGATTAAAAGTAGCTGGTATCCACTTTTACTTTAGTTTGTTTTTGATTATGATGGCTCTTGTACAGTTGATTAACATAAATAAAAATTCCTGAAGTTTTATGCTAGAAATATTACTTAATAAAAATTGTTGAATAGATTATACCTTATTTTTAAGCTGAGTAATCATGAAAAAAATTGGAATTGAGTCATAATTATGTGAGTTCAAAATGAAATTTATCTGCTAATTATGGAAAATCTGATATTTTTTAACTTTAATTGCTGTACTTTCTTGTATATAATCTGCTAGGCTATTTTTTGAGTATAAAGAATTGTGTTTCACAATGTGTGTCAGTTTTTCAACGAATAGTCAAAAATGTATACTGTTAATAATGTAAGTATCACATAAAATAAAAAATACATGGTAGGATTAAAATTGTAATAAATTGTACATAAAAAATGTTTATTGTGAAAAAGACCACCTGTTGTTGTTGCTTATCCCAACTGGTATGACAGTAGAATCACACCAGCTCCATGAATCCATGAGTTTTTAGCCTCTCCAGAACCACTCTCAGACTTAATTCCACATCATTCCTCTCACAACCGACACACTGAAGAGTATGATTGGGAGAGACCTGTGCCTCTTGACATTTGGGACAGAGAGGGTAAATCTTGACACCAGAAACATGTCTCTGAGCAAACAAGTGGCAGCTTCTCAGTCTTGTCAGAACTGTTTGATTGCATCTTTTGTCTGCGCCCGTTAAAGAGGAACCAGGATATTTGCCTTGGTACCATTCGTGGGCAGGTTTGGCATCTCTGAAAACAGCATTGATGTCCATCCTAAAATGAGAGGTCAGCTCTGATGCTGACAAGCATTCTCCAATAATGGTATTCTGCTGGCTGCAAAAGATCACCTAATCTTAAAGTATGATAAACTAAGGTGAAAGCATGAAACCCATCATGGACAGTAATGCTGAGAAAATTTTAATAAAACTTATTAATTTTTAATTTTTAATAATTTTTAAAGCGAGGTTAGACATGTTATTAAAATAAAATGCATTTACTTCATTAATAATTAAATATAAGAAATGGATTTTTTTAAATTATGTGTTGGATACATTTTGTTAACCATATTATGTATTTCTTAAACTTTGTTACTTTTCATATTTAAATTTAAAAAATATTCTTGTATGGTCCATCTTCACTTGTTCAGCAATCTCCAAAAGCAGAAATAATTTAAAAAATTACTCTAAAATTATTTCTTCTTGATGGTATAGGATTAAAGGAGTACAATACCTGTCGGGTAGATTTTACATTGATATTAGGCAATCTCATGTCATGAAGTTAGAAATTTGGAAAATTCTTCAGTGCCTATCTTAGCAGATTTGCATGCAGAAAGCAGTGATGTAGCATAACATTCTTCACACATGGCAATTTACTCATAAATGAGATTTTTGTGGGCTTTTTGTGACAATATTATTTGATATATTGATGTAAAGAACAATGTTACATTGAAGTTATTGATATTAATAAGAAGAAAATAAAGAAATTCATGGTTCACCTGTGTTTTAGAAGATTAGTTCTTATGGTTCAACTGTAAAAGAAAATACATTTTAAAGAAAAAATTAATTCTCAATGACATCTTATGATTGACAGTTAGGGAAATAAATGTATGATTTCATCCTTGTTTTTATCAAGTACTCATATCAAACTACTGCATTACAAAAAATTTCTTTGATTCTGGAAATATACTACTGGAATTTATTTAATTAGTAAATATTTTATTATTTATTTTTCCTTTTATTCACATTTATCTCTTGTATGATTATATGTTCTTAAAAGAACATCTTTTTTTAAGTTAATAACACAAATTTATGTTATTTTCCATTGTGTCGGTTTTTATTGCTAAAATGCTCTCTACCTGTTTTATGTTTTATAATAATTAAAATATATCAATTTCAGGCAGTCTGGTTAATGGACCCAAAAGATACATCACCAGAAATGCATACTCAATTTTTCCGTTATATAGCACATACTCATGATTTACCTAGATATTACTTGCATTATAAGACAGATTCTCCAATCAACCTCAGATGTTTACTGTATGTCCCTGAGAGTAAGCCAGGTCTCTTCGATATGAACCAAAATTTAGATGTTGGTGTAGCTCTATATAGCTCAAGAGTTTTGATTCGAAGCAAGGCTGATATATTGCCAAAATGGTTGCGTTTTCTGAGAGGTAAGAAAGGTTATATGCTTCATTTGGGATATATACATTTGAAATGATATTGTCATTCATGTTTAAATAGGCGCAATGAATTTATACTAAAATTGTGGTCTTTGTACATGTTGTTTTTGTTTACTCGGCAGCAACAATCTGATGCACTGTAACTGAATTATTATTTCATCATATTTAATGTTGGTTTAATTATTAATGAGTTCAGAACCATTCTCATGTAGCAGTCATATTCTTAATATCATTTATTTCAGATTTATGTCTTAAATTTTATTATTTAATACAATGATAAAGTATTTTAATCAAATAATTAAAAACGATTTATAATTTTGACTTTGCAGTTATATTTATTTAATCTATGTATTGCCTATTTCCACAAAAGAACTGTAAAAAATGTTATAAACTGTCTTCTGAACATTCTTATTCACTGTACTTATTAGTTGAATTTTTTACAAATTGGTAATTCATTACAAGAAGAAATTTTTAACAATATAAATTCTTTCACTTATGTTGTCTGCTTAAAAATTCAAGTATTTTCCTTCTAGTTTAGGTGTCAATGTTTTTATTGCTTCAGAATCCATTTTATGTCAATAGACCTTGTCAGATTAGCTTTGTGTATAAAAAGTTACCTTAAGTTATAAATCATTCAATAATATACTTCTAAAAGTAATTTGTTCACACAACGTAGCGATCTCATCATAAAAAAAATTGTTTGAAAACCTTGTAGTGATTTTGAAAGTGTGTAAAAAGATTCATAAGTGTTTTCTGATACTTTTCAATAGAGACTTTGTGTGGATTAAATTAAAAGTTGGTGTCAAATATAAAAGTTGTATGTGTGAACAATCATTTTATTCTATCTATATTGATATATCAAAATATTTCCTTATTATTCATTAAAAAAGATTCAGGAAATTATAATATTATTAATAGAGTCAAAATAAAACTATAGAAAAAGAAAAATTTTTTAAATTATTAGTGTGGATGAGTTATTGTGTTAAAAATTAGCATATTTTATTTATGAATAAAGTAACAAAAATTGGCTATTTTTAGGAAATTTTTTTCAAATGTTTTTAATTTCATTTTATTCTGATTGTGTATTTCAGTATTTTCATTGTGAAAATTTTAATCAATGTATGTAGTAAAGATCTGAAAGAAAAATTACAAAAGCCTTACTTACAAATAAAAAATTTTTAATTTTTAAACATTTTTATAAAATTTTATCATTATTAGGAGTCATTGATAGTGAAGACATACCCTTAAATTTAAGTAGAGAACTATTACAAGATAGTGCTTTGATCAGGTAACATATTTTATTAGCTATTATGTTTCTTTTCTCCCCTCTAATGTTAAATTTACTTATGTATTTATATCCTTTCAGAAAAATTTCATTTATTATAACCAACAAATTTCTCCGATATTTAAATGAACAAATGAAGAAGGATATTGAGAAATATCAGAAATTTTACAATGATTATAGCCTTTTCCTGAAAGAAGGAGTTTTATCTTCTGAAGACAGAGTTCTTGGTGTAAGTGATATTAGATAATCCATACTGACAAAAATTAAATATTGAATCTTTTTCGTTTAATTATTTTAGAATATGATGAAGACATCATATAATTCATGTCATTATAATTATGTTTGTTTTTAAAAACTAATATATATTCTATATTTAAGTTATAAAAGTCAGCTGAATAAATAACAATAAACTAGAAGAAATGGAATACTTGTTCTTTTCTCTTAACCTTTATGTGAATCACTTGTTATGAAAAAATAAAAAGTATTAAAATACATTTTCTTTTACAGATGATGATTAATATTGAAAATGGCTATTCTATTTTAATTTTCCAATTAACTGTAATATTTATAGAAATTCTCTTGTTTTGTCTGTACATTTGTTCCTGACAGTTCTCTCTTTTTTATGGATAGATACATATAGTAATGATAATTTGACAAACCAAATTCAGTTTTGCTCTTATTTATGCTTTCTAAATTCTCCTAAGTTTTTTCATAATTTATTTTATTGTCTTTTATTTGCAAACTATTTATAATATTTAGTCAAATATTTTCTTGTACTTAAATTATGATTTTTAAGGTCATATTTTTATATTTTAAAAGTGTTACATATTATAAGAAATAAAAATTTGCATAATTTCATTATGATCATTCAATTAATGTAAATTTAACCAAGTTTATTATAGTACTATAAAATATTTTCATTAAATACAATTACATGTGTCATAACATCATCATTGAAAGATGATTTTTCTTTAATTTAAATAATGATAATTTAATAAATTTATTGCTTTCTTAATAAATTATTCAATTAATTTTTTATTTACAAAATCTTGAGTTTATAAATTGCTTAAAATATTTTGTTATTTCAAATTTCCAGCCTATTTAAGCATATATATGTGTGTGTGTGTGCGTGCATGTGTGTGTGTGCGTGCGTGCGCGGCTTAAATTTAAGACTCATTTTACTACTTACATTAAAAATATATTCTATTGTAAGATTTATCTATTATGATAAAGCTTTGGTTATTTATGATTAAAAAACTAATTACTTTTCTACTTTGTCGATGTTGAACTTTTATTATTTTAAAAGTAAAATGAGAGATGCAGTGGTTTCAAACTTATGTTGTACTTCATCTCACATTAGGAATGATTTGTCTCTCTAAGCTCACGTTTTAAGTAGAAAGGCTGACTCGACCACTCTCATCGCTTAAAATGTATTCTGCACCATTTCAAATATCCTATGGGAGAATGCAATTGAATTCATAAAATATTTGAATTTTCAAAATTAACCATTCAGCATCATTTGTGTGAAGATGACACAGTTACGCATTTTATTGTTACATCGAATCTTTTGTTCACTTTCACCCAATCTCTAACAAGCGATTTATTTATTCCTAAAATAACAGCCTAATTTAAAAGAAAGTGACAGAGTAACTCAAGCAACATTATTTTAATGCACTTAATTTGATATGTTTAATTATAGAAAATACAAAAATAAAAAAATGTGAACTGATATTAAAATATTTTCTATATCAAATAAATTTTATAAAAAAATGTTATAAAAACATTTGCTGATAATATTATAAAATATTACTTAATAAACAAAGAGAAAAGGGAGATTTTTATTTGTGAATCCATTTCTTTTGAACCTCAATGATAATTATGATCAAGACGACAGAAAAATATACGAGTAATACTACTTCTTTTCATGAAAAGAAAATCGAAGTGGAAAATATCCTAAAATAAAATTGCCCCATTTGTTTCATTTTTCTCCCTTTAAACTAAAATGTGTGTAAAGTGTTAGGCAAATGTTTTTTTATTTCATGTTCTTCGTTATGTATATGTATATTTTTTCGTATTTTATTCAGAAATAGGGAATGCAAATTCAGTGAGGCTTTGAGCGAATTCCTCCCTTTTGGAGAAAATATTTTATTTTTCAATATTGCATTTGAAAAATAAAATATTTGAAGACATATTTATTTGACATAGATTTTTTATAAACGTATATGATTTCTTCGAACACCATCTCAAAATAAAACTAGCATACATATAAAGTATTTAACTCGTATGAAAAAACTAAGAATTTAAATTTTACTTCATGTGCAGCAATTGTCTTGAAGAATTTTATTGCATTACAATAATATTTGCTATATTGTATTTATTTTGGTGAATATACTCTTGAAAAATTATTTTAAAGATTCTAATAGGAAAGCTACTCATTTCAAAGGAATGCGTAAGGGATATAATCAGTTTTTTAAAAGTAAATAGGCAAATAGTGGACTGTTCATCCTTTTAATATAAATTATTGTATATATACCAAGTCTTCATTTTTATAGGAGGAAATTTCAAAATTATTACTTTTTGAATCATCATTAGAACCTGAAGGTAAAAAGATTACCTTAACAGATTACGTGTCACGAATGAAAGAAGGACAGAATGATATATATTTCTTAGCAGCACCCAGGTATTTGATTTTAAATATATTAAGTAATAATTTTTTCTTGAATAATATTTAATTATTTTTTAAGATTAATTAGTAAAAAATTTTCTAATTAATTTTAGAATGCTGGAATAATTGTACATTTTCAGGTTATCTGTTTATTTTGGTTTTATAATAATTCTTTTAAATAAGTTTAAAGCGTTCCCATCTATTATTCTATTACAAATAAAACTTATAACGTAAAGTTAAAAACATTTTTTTGTCCTACAAATTTCCAGCAATGTCATTGAGGAATGTTTCTAATTTAGAATTAAAATTTTTCTTCTGGCTGTGTAAAGATTTTCTCTAAAAAATATAATAAGCTTGTTAGCATTCTGGTCTTCACTTAAACAGATTCTGAGTTCAATTCCCAATTTGATCGTGTTTGTAAGTGTTGTTGATCGAGAATTTATTTTAACAGTTTGTTCGAAAGTGCAAAAAGCAAGCATAGAATGACAAGTAAACCATACCTTCTACAAATTTCTTTGTTTTTATTATGTTTGTAATTATTGCTTACGAATTCAAAATTTAACTTTAAACTCGTATAGAAAATAAACCAAATGCTTTAGGACAAAAATATGAAAAGAAAAAAATAATTTTAGTATTTATATTTATTTAAAAATTTGTTGCAAATCGAATTTTTTGTTAAATTTTTTATTGATAAGTTATTTCCTAATCCATTTAATGTTTATATTTGTATTTAATCTATCTATATAATTTTTGTAAAACCTTATGGACGTTCATCAATTATTTCACCACAATTAAATGACATATAAGTTAGAAAATAGAAAAAAGTAAATTGGGTAGAACAAATATTACAATATCTAAATATAATATTACAATATATCAATGAAAAAACTTTTAAATTCATAATTTAATTAATACTAATTAGAAATTATTAAATATTCTAATGAGACTGAGATCTTTTAATTAAAATGCAAAATAGAATTATTAATAACTCTATATTCAGTCATCTTGAATCATTCCAAAGAACATTTCTTTTAATTTCTTCATCAGCATGCAAAGTAACTTTTTTTTTTAATATTTTCAAAAGGATACTTACTCATGCCAACACTTGGGGAGGAAATCTTTTTTATTTGTTTTCTTTTTTCTGGGATTATCTAACAAAGATTACAATGTATAATTATGAAAATGGATATTATGCTACTGCTGATTGATTTTATTGATAATCCAACTGTTCACTGGTTTTTATTATATATAAATTATAATTTCAAAATAAGATGAATGTTAACCCTTTTTACACTACTGAAATACTTGTAAACATCTACTGTATTTATCAAGAGCACTCTACCAGCTCTGTACTTAAGCTATTATTGATCCATGGAATTTATGAATGCCACTAATATATTAGGAGTTAACCATTCAATTTCTTTGTTGGATTCATAGCTTTCTTACATTACATTGTTCTTAAAACTATGAACAATTTGATAAACGAAGAAGTAATACATATTTTCATTTATCAGTAGACTACAACAGATACTATGAATTCTATTTTTTATAGGGAAAGTAATTTATTGGATAAAATGTGAGATGTCATATAATATAATATTTCCTATCAATGTAATAATGGTATATTTGTTAAAAAATATATGTGTTAAAGGTATATGTGTTAGAATAAAATTTTTCTATATTGTAAATCACTTTGTTAAAAAAAAAAAAAAATAGTTTTCAAAAGCTTGTGGCATAAATGAAATTCAGAAAAAATACCTAACTGGAAATTTTAGTAAAGTATGGCTTCATCAGTTATTTCTGATCTTAAAATGAAAGATGCATATAACTCAATTATGACCATCTTACAGAATTTTTTTATGTGTACATTTTAAAATTTTATTATTTCTCTTCTTGCTAATTGTTGAATTTCAAAATTAAATATCACTATATGTATAGTATTAAAAACAAAATACTTTTAAAATTTTATAAATTCGTTTTTAATTTTTATCATTAAAATATATAAGTATAGATATACTATTTACCATAATTTTCTTTTTGTTAAAATGTTCCACTTTGTTCTACATAAGCTTTGTTTTAAAATACATTTTGGAATAGTAAGCAAGAAAAAATGTTCATAATGAATTATAATTTATCTTTGTCTGAGAGTTATAAGGGGGGATATTTTTGAATTAGTTATTTGAGAGGAAATTTTAAAACTCTCAATCACCCAAGCTGATAGAAGTGTATGTGCAAATACAACATCCATTCTTGTTCAAAACCAGGGAACTTCAAACTGCAATCAAGCTTGACAATTTCAAACAATCCAGTCTTATTACTGAAATACTATTAACCCATATTAAAAGCATGCTGATTGTCAGAACATTCAGATACTAGAAAATCATAAATAGCATCTAAACTGATTGTATTGGAGTCTTGGAGTCAAGAGACTGAAACAAAATTGATGAAATAAAGATAAATATTGAAATTAACTTTACTTTTTTTTTTTTTTTTTTTTTTTTTTTATCTTGCAAAGTTACCAAAAATATACCTTAATTTAAATAATAAAGCAATAAGTTTTGAAGGGTAGTATGTCTTTAATTGTCTTATTAGTAAGTGAATTCAGTTATTTCTGAAATGTATTTAATCTGCTAATGAACATTATGTCTAAAAAAAAGATATCTCTATATAATTATAAATATATATTTCTTTTAAATATGTGTCTGTGTGTGTGTGTTCTTCCTTTTTACTTTCTACTTAATTCTTCATACAAATCTTGATTCATTTTTTTAATATAAATTTATAAATTATTATTAAATAATAGTCTTGTATCTTCTATTTATCATTATTTCATGCTAGATACATCTTTATAAAGACATAATATTATACATGTTAAAATTTTTCATTGTTTATCATTAACTCATAAAAATTTGATTTGTATTTTGTATTATAATAGTCGTCAGCTAGCTGAGACATCGCCATATTTTGAAGCTATAAAACAAAAAGATGTTGAAGTTTTATTTTGTTATGACTTTTGTGATGAACTTTTATTTCTTAAATTATCACAATTTGATTACAAATCTATCACTTCTGTTGAGAAAGAAATGAGACGAGAAAAAGAAAATCAATCAATTGATGATCTAGGTTTGTATTTTTTGGAATTAATTGTAGCAATTATAAATGGAAATTTTGCTTTTATTTGCATACATTAATTGCTTAAATGTATATAAATGGAAATAATGTATGTATTTGGTGCCATAATGTTTTAAGTTCAATTTCCATGTTAAAAAATGTTAAAGATATTAAATATTATAATCTAAAAAATAAATACTAAGCTCATATAGCTCTTAAAAATCTGCAAACATTTTTTTTTTTTAGATTATTAAAAATTATCTAACTTTTTTTAATAATAATCTTAGTAAATTATTTTGATACTTGAAATAAATTATCATTAATAAATGTTAAGTATGTTAAGATAATTCATTTATTTGAATAATATGTATTGAAAGTTTTACATCATTATCACTCAAGACTGTAGCTAAGGAAAATCAAAACTAAATTTTTGTATAATTTACTGCAATTATTATAGTTAAGGAAACAATATGCATTTAACATGTAGTAGTAAATACCCTTTTGTAAAATATAACAACTAAGAAATTCTTGGAATTTCTTTTTCTAACCTGAGTATAATATGAAAATAGTAATATTATATGATATTTTTTGTAAGATATATTATTATGCTTGATTTTAACTTTCATAAAAAAATCATTGCATAAAATAAGCTCCGTTTTATCGATTTCTAATTAATCAATTAATAATAGATTCAAATATAAAATTTAATGTAAGTAATTACAAATTATTTTATAATATAAATAATAGTAAATTATATAATATATAATAATTGAAATTCATATTTGTAATACAAAGAGATTTAATTCATTAAAAAATTTTTGGATTTATTTTCTGTGTATTTCAAATGTATTTTGGATTCAGGATGATAATTGGGGGAAGGGAAAGGAATGAATGAAGAAAATTTTAGTCTTATTCCTTATCTTTCTTTTAGATATTGATTTTTATATATTTCATTGCTGTATATAAATATCTATTGACAAATTACATATGAGTAACATATATTAAATTTTTGAATTATTCTTTTTAAAAACCTATTATTTTAGGAGACAATGCAATGGTAAAAACTGCTGCTGAAGATTTGATAAAATGGCTTGGCTCAACATTAGGATCAAAAGTTCATAAAATTACTGTATGTGAAAAATAATTTCATCTTAATTGTTATGCATCTTAATTTATATAATTTTATCAATTTCAAAAACTAAAATTTTTCTAAGGGAATTTTTTATACTTTTAAACTTCAATTATAATACATTTACATTTTAAGATTCATATTATTTAAAATTTACTTATGAGAAAAATAAGCATCTATAGAATGATTTACCAAATACATAAATATTGGCAAACATTCTATATAATAAAAGTGTTATTTATGAAACCACAACTTTGTTTTAAAATAACTATTACCAATTTGTTAACTCAAATGATATAATTTGAATAGATACTTTATACTGTATGGTTAGAAAATTATTTGACATATTGTATAAATGTACTATTTATATTTAGGTGACTAAAAGATTGTCAAAACATCCATGTTTAATATCTGTGGAAGACATGTCAGCAGCTCGTCACTATGTGCGTGTGAATCTCCAGTCTTTGTCTGAAGAAGAGAAGCTTAAGATCTTATCCCCAACATTAGAACTAAATCTTAGGTTAGTTCAAACATTTATAAAAAATGTTAGAGCATTAACATTTTTACAAAGGTTAAAAAGCAGTTCCATAATATTCAGCTAAACAAATTTTAACTTTTAATAAATAAACCCTAAATTATATTAAAATTTTTATAGGTAAAAATTATTATTTGCATAGAATCCAATTACAAATATTACTTCTGTTGCCATTGAATAATTCCCACACTATATAGGCTAGGAGCGAAAAGATATAAAACTTAATAAGATTTTTATAAACTAATTAGTTTTCTGTAATAATTTGCTAATTTTCTGTTTGAATAATTAAATTATACAATTCAGCGATAAAATTAATAGAAAATAAACAAATTGATTTGGCCAAAAAGTATTTATTGAATTTTAATTGCAAATCTAATTAAAATTAAACAATGTATAAATAATATTTGCTAATAACACTTTGATAAGCCTTATTTGATAGAAAGTAAATGTCATCTACAAAATAAATTGTGAAAAATACTGATGAATACTAAATAATTGGACATTTGTCTTCATTTTAATAACTAAACTAATACTTCAAAGATAGCATGATAATACAAAAAATGAAAAAGTAAAGCATTTAGGAAAAAGTATTCATTATTACTCAGCTAAAGGTATTTTGACTCATTCATTCACTCAACTTAATACAGTTTTACAGTAGCAATTTTATTAAATAAAAATTAAAACTTTGAAATGCAATTAAAAATATTTTCTAAATATTTAAAAAACAATACTTATTAAATGTTAATGAATACTTTTGTGATTCAGAAATTTATTAATATTATGTATAGCATTTTAAAAATATTTAAATATTAAAACTGGAGCTTAAAACAAAAATTTTTATGAAAAAAAAAACTGATTTTCTCAAACCATTAAACAGTGATAAGATTCAACTTAGTTTTAAAATTAAGGAATTATTTTAAGCTACTTATATTTTAAGTTACTTAATCATCTTAGAAATATATCATGGTATTGCATTTGAAGCTGAATAAGAAAATGCATATTAATTAAACATATTTTAAGAAAGTGTACTGAATTCTCCTATTTGGGTTCCACAAACAGGAGAATTAATAAAAATCTAAATCTTTTGTAATAAAGAATAGCTGAATATAATAGAATTGTTGTACTGGAATTTGGCTAAGAAAAAGTAGCTCTAGAAAAGGTAAATATTTATGATTTCATATTATCGATAATCGGACAAAATTATTGATTACATATACAAAAATATAGACTTATTGCATAGTACCAAACTTGTTCTCTAATGATAAACTCAAAAATCTTACAAAATACATTTTAGCATTCACATTTTTTTTATAAAAAAAAATATATATAGTAAATTTTTATCTACATTTTTTATCAATATTTCATTCTTTAAATATTTTTCTTTAAAAGTAGTTAAAGGGAAGTATATACATTAACCTTTTCAGTATAAATGAAATGCTGTTGAAGCTTTAAGATTTTTTAATATTCTTTTCAGAAAATTCCTTTGTTTAAAAAAATGTCACCAATTTCCATTTCAAAATCTTTTAAATCCATATATATATATATATGTATATATATATATATGGATTTAAAAGATATATATATATATATTGTTTAAAAAATTGCATATTTTAAATAGAAAGCAATTATTTTTCAACTTTTTTGTGCATTGAGTAAGGGTTTAATAATGTAAATCATTTATTTGCAGTCACCCTATCATGAAAAAATTGAGTACATTGCGGGAAAGTAATCCAAAATTAGCAGAATTAGTGGCATACCAAGTAAGATTTTTTTCATTTTCTTCCTTTTTTTCGAAAATCATGATTAGCATAATATAATATACACTAGTTTTATAAAAATTTTCATGGAAATATTTAAACAAACTGTTCTAAAAATTTTGTTATTTTATATTCAATGTTTATGTATTATCATCAGAGACTGTGCCTATTTTTGCATTTAAAATTTCTACAATTATTCACATTTGGTTCTTGCTGTTTTAAACAGTAATTTCTAGAACATAGGACCATTAGGTAAAAACATCATTTACAAAAAAAACGGCTGAAATTTTTTTAAAATTTCTACACTAAGTAACATTGAAAATGATGTAGCTATGAGCATCATTGTCATTAAATTTTGACTCATAACTTAAGAAGCATGGCGTAGGTGAAAAAAATTCTTAAAATGAAAATATAACTCTGTAAAGTAAAGTTTTTACAGGAGTGAAATGTTGAAAATTTATGTTAATTTTTGACAAACTTTCACACAAAAAAGATGGATAAATAATATCCATACTACACTATGAAAAAAATTGTAACAACAATGTATGAAATTGAATGAAAAGTTTAAATGTATTTCTATTAATGAAAATAACAGAGAACAGAATTATATAAATGTTTCACAAATCCTGATCTTCATGAGGAATCAAATAGTCTGAATATGCCAACTCATCACATTCACCTCTCGCTGGAATCACTATCTAGAGGTTTATAAGCATCTTTATATTCTCATATTATTAATATTTTTATGTATTTTCATTCTTATTCATTTTCAAAATTGGAGTATTTTATTTTATTGCTTTAAGCGCACACAAGTCCCACATTAATAGATACACCGTGCTGCAAAAAAAATTTACCTTTTAAATGTTGATTTCACATTTTGACACTTTATGTTTCACAACATTTCACACATTTTCACAACATTAACTTTATACTAAAAATAAAAAATAGGGGAATTTATGTTATTAATTCATTACAGAAATTTAAAAGTTTTTAAATGCATGTTAAAGTTCAGCAGATATTTGCTGTTCATTATTGCTACAATTTATTTAACATCATATTTGTATTTTGATGTATATTACATGTGAAATATACATTTTATGTATGTGATAATATAAGTCAAGACTTTTATTTCGTTTAGTAAAAGAAATCAATTCATGCACTACAAAAATGTGTTTTACAACTTTTTATTTAAATAAATTACCATTGCTTTATTATAACAAACTTTTGTGATGAAAAGAAATTTAAAGCATATTTTATGTACGTTTTCAGTTTTTTTAAGATTTATATTCTATTTTAGATATTTGATGCCGCATTGATTTCAGCTGGCTTAGTGGATGATCCTCGTAAAGTTACTACACATCTCAATGAGGTGCTAACTTTGCTGTTAGAAAAACATTAAGGTTTTTTTAAAACACGGTCTTGTGTTGATGTATAATATTTGGACATATTATGTACAAGTTGACCATATGTTGTTACATTCATCTTTAAAAGTATCATTTTGTATTCAATAAACACTAAATTTAAATTTTTCGTTGTATCCTCATTTTTTTATATAAGTTAAGAAAAAAAAATCAAGATAAAATCATGGCATCTTGTATTCAATACCTATTAAGAGTTCCTTACAAATCTTTCTGAAATGATTCCTTTTTTAAATAATAGAAAAAAATTATCTATATTGTTTACTACTGTTCTATTCCATAGATAACTAACCTCCAAAAAAATAAAATTTACTTTTTTTTAAAAAAAAAAAGGGGGGGGGAATCCTTACTGAAAGGTAGACAAATAATGCTTCAGACGTTGAGTCTTAATATTTTCCAAACATATTAATTTAATTTGGATTACAATTTGAATTCTATTAGCTTTTGTAATACGTTTAAGAATGATTAAAAATAAAATTCAAGAAAAAAACTAAGGTAACTTATTAGCCAATAAAATTATTAAACTAATATCATGTTCAGTGATTCATTGAAAAAGAATATTTATTCACTGTATATAAATATTAAATTCCATCATTTAATAAATTTCTAAAAAATAAAAATTAATTAACCTTAGATGTTACTGGATTGTCTATTTTTTTATTAATTTTTTTCAAGTTAGTCAGTTATAAACAAAAAGTCTAATAATTTCTTCTCTTAAGATTTGTAGGCATATTTTTAAGTATAAATTTCGAATAAAAGTAACATAATATGAATAGTTAGTATTAAAAATATCTTGTTTCATAATTTTATTCCATTTAATTTTCATTATTATATATTCTTATTGATTCTTTATTATAATTCTTATTATAAATACTAAGAATTTTGTCTATTATTTTAAAATAAATCCTACTCATATATAATTTTACATTATAAAAATTTACATTCCTATCAACTAATCTGAATTTTATGATTTTTACTGTTTTTATAATTTTTTATTCATTTATTTTTAAGTAACAGGTGTAGAAAATTATTTATGGACCCTTTTGAAATTAAATGGTTCTTAATTTAATGATTAAGATTGCTAAGCATGTCTGGCAATATAACATGAATTTCTATAGTCAAAAATATTTTTCTAATATTGTTCATATCAATTTCATTGTTCATAAAATATACTATATCAATATCAGAAAAGGAAAATATATTAATAAATTAAAACTCAATGGCATGACAACTCATATGAAGGCCAGGGCGTATAGAGTCCATATCTTTATTATTGGGGCCTTTGAGATATAAAACTTGCCCCAGTTAGGTGGTCAGCTTAAATAGGTAATTCCCAGTGTTCAGTTCCCGAATATGCTTGGTATTCAATTTTAAGAGCCACTGAAGGAATGAAAGGCTAAGTTCATATTGCCCTGACTAGGGATTGAAAGTGTGAAGCATTACCACTATACCACCAGGCTTAAAATATATTATCATTTAAAACCTACCTTTTTGTTTTGACTCTTTGAAGTGGTTAATTTAGATAGAACAGAAAACAAAAACATAAATTTAAATAAAAAATTGTATTCGTTCTACATAAAAATGAGTAAATTAAAATGAATAAGAAATTTACAAAAATACAAATCTATGTTTGATAAACAGAAAACTGTCAGTTTTTCAATTGAAGATCTAATACAATATATAGCTATAGTTTATAGTGCATACTACTTTTAATGGAATACTTAACTAAAGATCTCTGAACAGAAAAACTCTTTTTCAGCAATATTAAAAATTAAGCTAAACAGTATCATTTTGCAATAGGTGATAATAAAATTGTATGGAGGTAACTACATAGTTTTCCAAAAAGCTGTAAAATCATTCTTCTTTTTTTTTTTTTTTTAATTTAGATTAAGTTTGCAGATAAATTATTTTTATTGGAATCTAAATAAAAATATGAATTTAATATGCCAATTTTTTAACAATCCCATTAGTTGTGTGTTGTTATGTTTATGTGTTGGGGGAACAGTGTAGCAGGTTTCCTCGCAGTGTACCCTAGGTAACTTAATATCTGCTACAGCTTTGCCAATATTTTCCATGCTATCCTTCAACGAATTCTTTCAGTTTTGAAAAACCTCTTAACACTTGGGAAGATAATTTTGATGTCAAAATTTATGCAATTTTTATGGTCTTCAAAACTTTCACTGATATTCCTCACCAAAGCATTGTTCTTTTTATGAACTCTCAGACATCTATACAATTAATTACTGACTACTGTTCATTTCCACTTGTGACAGAGAGTATGAGCAGCTTATTGTCTCATTTCTAAGCACTGGAAGAGATATCATTCTCCAACAGATTCCAAGCCATTGTGGCATTCATGGTAACAATCAGGCAGATTTGCTGGCCAAGGGCCTATTACTGAAACACCTTTTTTAGTTGCCCCTCTCTCTTAGTGTTTGCGGTTCTGAAGCTTTTAGAACCCTTTCTTGTTCTGATGCTATTCGTATTGTATTGGACTGCAAGACACCTTATATGTCCAAGAAGGCATTGGCAGGCGTAGTTAAAAAAAATAATGTGTTGTCACAATAAATTGGAACAATAATTTACATTTTGAAAAAAATTGATAAAAATTATTTTGAAAAAAATCACTTTTTTAAAAATTATAATCATTTCAATAGATCTCAGGAATTTTATGTGTTTTATAAATATTAAGAAACATTTTAACATACTTTAATGGATAAAATTTTGTTAAAGAGCAAATATGTAGAAAAATAACTTAAGATAATTTAAACAATGAATAATATTTTAATTGCTATATTTTTTATTCATTATTTTCTATGTTAGAAATATTTCATTAAAATACTTTGAACTAAACTCCCAGAAAATAAAGCCATGAACACAAATACTGCTCATATCAAATTAATCAGGCACTTATTTTTTTAAACAATAGTTATTCCAAGATAAAAAAGAATTCCTATGTATAATGTATACCAAAATACTGGTACTACTACTTATTTTACTGTTAAAAATATGTTCTAAAACTACATGAATTGTGATACTCAATTCATTGCTACTATATTTATTTTCCTGAACATGAAAGAATACCAAGATTTTAAATTTTTGACACTAACCACTTTATACATACACATATTTTCTTTCAACATTTCCAATACCATTTATTTTTCACAACCATATCAAAAATATTAAAAATTAATTCTTAACCTTTATTATTGATTGAAGATTCATAAGGCAATCAAATAAACAATTTGCATGCATTATTAATCACAGCCCAGATGGATCATTCAGAAATGGTGGCATAATTTCAAATGATAGCTTGATGTGATAACTCACCTGAGTTGACAGCTGTTTGAGGATTAATGAATGAATCTCGCACCTGTAAGTATCAATTTGGCTGAACTTACATTTTGAGCAAGTGCTGGTACAAATTTTAAAATAATTCATCACTAGTTGCAATAACTCAAATATTAAAAATTTATTTTTAGAAATTTCTAAAATCTACACTGATGCACTTTAATAAAATTATTGAAGAAAATTTACTTAAAAAATGTTGGAAAAACGGAAATCTATTAATTGAACAGAAATTTTGCACCTATGCATATGGTAGCTGACATAAAATAGACCATCAATTTGCAAATAATTATTTGAATATAAGTAGGAAAACTGTACATTTTTCATCTTAAAAGGGCATTGTATTACTGTAAAGTTAAGAACTAATATCATAAATCTTATTTATTGGTCATAAGTATATAAAAATGAAACCAGCATATTATGAAGTTAACTTTCACTAATACAGTAATTATCTGTGTCAGAATTAATTTGAAGCATTAAACTCAATAAGAAGTTTAAAAAAGGTTCTTTATTCAAATATTACAAGCTAAAAAATATCCAAAAAATGGTGACCAGATTTTTTTGGCAAAACAGTACACATAAACATTTTTGTATCATTGTTATCTTGAACAATAATCACAAACAAGTTTTGATTTAAATATTTGGCAACAGTTCCATAAAATAGATACAGACAAAAGATTTATCATAAATATTCGTATACAATATAAACTGACAGTGCTGAAAAATTACATTTAAAAAAATTTGGTAGGCATTCATATAAAAGGCAATCAAATCTTAAACAACTTTCATCACATATATAGGCACATCGGGAAATAAATGCAAATGCTGGCTGAAATCATAAAACATGCCACAAAGCATTAGCAAATACTACTACATTCGAACACAAAATCAAAAGCAATCATGACTCCATGAATCATCCTCATTTCCTTTCCCTATGTATGAGGCTGATAATGGTATTCCAGATCTAAAAATAAAATAGCATTTAATTTTCAGAAATATTATCATAAAAATAAACAATGGTATGAAAAATTATTTCTTGCATAAAAATTAAATTTAGGAAATTAATATATTATTAGCTTAAATTTCATGAATTTGTATAAAATATCTAATGAAAATTTATTACAGAAGAAATTTCAGTTCAAGTAGATTCATACAATTGTTTTAAAATAAATATTACAAATATTTTATTAGTAATACAAATTCAAAAATACTTCCATAGTAACTAAATATAAATTTGTTATACTTTTTAGAATAAAGTTTCCATTATTGCTTAGGAAAGGTACTAATTATAGAATGCAAAGTATATACTTGATAACTAATTACATTAATGCAGATTTTTAAAAAGAAAAAAAAAGGTTGATTACATTACATTACATCAATGCTCTTACCTTTTAAAATTTGTTGCTATGTTGCAATTCCTAGAATGATTTTTGTTAACTGCCATATATTAGAATAGAAAAGCAGGTTGTTTACAAGGCAGTTAGAAATTACAGCTAAAAGTAGTTTTACAAAATATGGGTAATCAATAGAATTCAACATCTTGCAATCATAAAATGTGTTTAGCTCAATGCATGGCATTTGTGAAATGTTCAAGAATAACTAATTTTTTAAATATTTAACTGGATATTCAAAACTTTGACCTTCAATGTTTATATTAGATTAATGTTTAGTATTGTTAGATTAGATGTAATGTTAATGTTTAGAAAAAGCAGAGGATATGGTGCAAGAAAAATAGGGTCAAATGTAAGCATCAAACGACTTGAGGTCTAAATCCAGAAACTTTTCATATGAGTTTGCCATACTTTGCATTATATAAGAATTAGAAATCAAAAGCTTATTAGAATGCTTTTCTATCTGAAGTAAATCAGAAAATATCTCCAATTTTCAATCAAATCATTTATCATACAGCCCAATAAATCACAATTTCAATGGTAATAATAGTAGAAATAAGACAAACGCATATAAACCTCTACTTACAAATACACAATTCTTTAAATAAGTTGAAGTAATATTATGGCATAAACTGACATGCATTAAACTCACTATTTTTTGTTGAACAGTAATGATTTGTCTATCATTCTTATGTATGCATTTTTTAAAATATATTTTGTTTTGTTAAAATATTCAAACAAAATAATATATTAAACTGTTTTGTCGAAGCAATGTGAAAAATACTAATTTTACTTGCTTAATGGCTTAGTGATGGTTCCTACATTTATCAAATTTCAGCCTAAATAAGCACAAGAGGGAAAATGTTAAAATAGCTAATTAGTAACTGGATTCATAACCATCAACTCACATAAAATGGCATCAAATTCCACATATTACTTTCTAAACATCATATGGAGTCAATGACAAGGAGAAATACCACAACATTAAATTTATAGAAGTTATTTATATGATGCAATTTATGCTCCTACATTTGAAAATGATAATATAAAAACATTCTAAAATGATATAAAACACAAATTATCTAGAATATTAAAAAATATGAAAACTATTATAAAATCATTTTTTACAAACCTCACAGATGTACTGGATATTTTCGAGGGAGATTTCAAACCTCGACCATCTTCCTTGCGGGGCACAGCTGGACTATTACCACGTTTTGGAGAATGATTGAGCATAGTTGAGAAAGGAAGTCTTTGTCCTGAATAGGCATTTCCAGGTAGACTTTTTTGATGAGAAGAATTATAATTACCTTTTGCAGAACCTTGTGTGACTAAAGGAATAATTCCATTTCGTTGATACATATTATTGGATAAAACTGAACGAGGAGATTTCTGAGGACTATTGGGTGCAGATTCTCTACGTTTAAAAGTAGGCGAAACAGGAATTGATTCCCTTCGAGGTGAGGGATTATCTCTGTAATTACTTCGAGAGCGTAATCTATATGATGATGGGAGAGTCCTTGATTCTTGAAAATCTCCATATCGGCCTGGCTTAGACTGAGATTCAAAATTAAGAGCCTTTTGAAAAAACATGATATTAGGAAAAATTAAAATAGAGATTAATTAAATAAAAACTGAAATACAATGTAAAAATATAATTGTAAGAGAATTTTAAAAACCTCATTTCTATTAAACTTTCATTAAAATAAAATCATTAAATTGATTTATACAATATTAAAAGTTAATTTATTCAGTCAATCAAGAATCAACTTATTCATAAGATTAAGTATATAGTATAACATAATTAATACTTATAAGTTATATACCTTTAAACTCCATTTTAATAATATACTAATACTACTTAAACTTCAAACTCTATTTTATGATATCTTCAAACTCTAATTTTAAAAAAAATGATAGTTTCCATGAGGAAATAGAAATTTGTAATGCTATATAAATAAACTACATGAATTAGATAAAATTAAAAAGTTGGGAGTAACAGTATTCATGCAGACTTCCAATAATCAAATTTCAGGAACTTTCCAGGAGTCAAATCGAAAATTTTCAGGAAATATTGAAATTCTTGTTAAATGTATATTTTTTATTTTACCAATTGTTCTTAACCAAATATGCATATGCAACTTTTCCAATTATATTTGTAAACAGTAAAAATAAATTATTGTACAAATTAATGAGAATATTTTTATTTAAGTTAGAATTATGTTTAATGATTACTTCAAAAACCTTCAACAAATTTACAGCCATAACAGAAAAATATTTATTTAAATAATTGATATTATTTACATTACTGAATTATACATTGTATAAAATAATGGGTATTTTAGAGTTTTTAAATATCTTCATTAGATTCATATCTATTAATTTATTAAATATTTCAAAATATGCATTACAATTTCTTTTGTAATAAATATAGTTATTTAAAACAAATACAGCTATTAGATGAAATTTACAAGATAACTTTTTTCATATTTATAATTTAATAAAAACAATGCTACATTTTTCTTCTATTTTCTTTAAAACTATACATTTTCACATCCATATTCTATACTTTTCTATTTCTTTAACTATTCAATTGATTTTCAAATTCTGTTATTATTTATATATACAAAATATTGCTGTCAGAAAATGCTAACTTTATCCACCTTTGAAGCTTTCAATTTATTATCAATATTAAGTAATAGCTGTTGCTTCTCTAAAGCACCACAGTGACTTGTGTTTGACTTCACAATTGATGTTTTAGTGTTTGGGTCTCATGACTTACAGAGGCTGCTCTTTTCCTCCACCCATGAGTTATGAAGCTGAGTGGCTGGGGTTGTCTCTTGAGAACCTACATAATTCTCTTAAGCTTGTTTTCAACTTTCTGGAAGTAAATGGACTCATTGATCTCGTCTAGTATATTCCTAGACATGGAGAGAAGAGACAATTGATGCTAATTTACCAATTTTTCATCATATTCTATTGTTGAGTTTTTAAGTTCATTTATGTCTTCTTCCAAATGCTTCTTTTTAATTTTTAGTTCATCAATTTCTTCGAGAAGTATTTTTCACTTTCCCTCTGTTATCAGCCATTCTTTGTTTACTGTTTTAATTCATTCTAAATATAATTTATATTTTTTTAGGCACCAATATCAAAACTGAATATATTGTTGACACCACCTATGTTTCGAATATCATCAATGATGTGCTTAGAAAATATTGAGTGATTATCTAAATTTTCTACCCTCCAATTTTTTGCGAGGAAAACCCAAATTCAACAGATGTTTGAGCATGACGGAGTAGTAAAAGCAAATTAACAACTTTCTATAATTAATAATAGTTTTGTCTATTTGAGAGTACTGTATTTTCATGTTATAATCCATGGATGTGTTTAAAAAGTTTTGAATTTCGTTATGCGCACTATAAGCAGCCACAGATAATCTGATAAAAGAAACAGTCTTCATCACACCAAAACTTACAATAAAGCTTTGTAATAAATATCATTGATGTTTCATAAAATAAAGAGCAGGTGGCACCATGACTCAACTGACTTATTTCAACTATAATCAGCATTTTCAATTGCATTCAAGAACTAATTTTTTCCTAAAAATGATATAACAGTTGCAATTGGTTAACATCATTTCACATTCTATCTTGACCTGAGCTGTTTTGTTCTGAAAACATTCGAATTCATATGAAGCAAAAACTATCAAGTTACAGAGCAATTTTTTATAAAAAAAAAACTATAGGGAAAGCAAATAAAAAATGACTTAAATGTGTTAATGTAAGGTGAAAAATAAAACATGTGTGGTACAAAAGAAAAAATGTATCCAAAACGCAGTTCAAAAATATTCTATTTCTTCCATTTAATTATAAATGAAATAACTGTATTTTATTTTTAAAAGATGTCTAACCTTGTTTTAAAAGCTATTAAAAACTAAAAATCTATAAAGTTTTACTAGAATCTTCTCGAATTTTGATTTATGCAGTGGTTTCATCTCTATTGCATTTTGCGTTGAAGTGAATCCAAACAGGTTTTTTCATAAAATGTTTTTTTTTTTTTTTCTATAGAAATTATATTTTTAATACTACTATATATTTTTTACTAAGTTATGCACCAAATTATCAGCAGTATATATTTTCGACTATTCATTGAAAAAATTGCCGCTGCGGATTATGAGACGCATATTATTCTTACATTTGAAAAAAAGGGTCTTACAGATGATATAAGGAAAAATACAGTAATTTCAAATAAAATGTATCTGTTCCATCTTTAATAGGATCAAGTTTCACATCAGTACAATCAGAAAATCTTACAGTAGGTTATAATGATTTAAAATCTATAAAATAATGAAATTCTTTTAAAAGAGAATCATATTCTGACACATCTATCTTAGATGCAATAGACAAGTACAATGGAAGTTTTGGCATTTTATTTAAATTACTTGATTCCTTTTATATTAGAGTTAGAGTATCTAAATATGAAATGTTTTGTACCACAGGATATTTTTCTATTAACTATTTTGTCATCGATATTAAAAATAATTTGCAATTTTTTTAAAAAAAAAATCTGTCTTCTGTTTTTCTGTCAGTTTTGTTCATATAAAATTTTCCTTGTTTAAAATTACAAATGAAACATTTAATTGACTAGCATCTTTTTAACTGTCTGCATTTATAGCATCAATACTAAGTTTAAATAAGAAACAAACAGTAAAAGATTTTTTAAAAATCTTTTCATTAAGCTTTCCAATACAAGAAATCCGTGCTATAAATTATAACATTGGTTTATCAGTTTGATAATGTGCCAGAAAGGTTCCACTACCCGAGCAATAAATACAAAAAAATTGAATTAGCAAAACAAATGTTTTGTACACTTCTGCACAATGAGAAATTATGGTCGATTTGTTTCAAGATATGATAACATTTCAAGCAATCTTCTCAAAACACATTTTCTAACCATCTATGTTTACAAAACTGTAAAGGAAACTTTATATCTGGCAACAGACTACCAAAGTCAACCCTTGAGTAAATGGGTCTTTGAATAGTGTGTAAATAGTACTTGCTGTTAATTCAACTTCTCAAAAAAATGAAAATCTATATTTTCAAGCATTGTGTAGAATGTGTAGGCTGCAGTTCCAACATTTATAATATCTGAATGTAGTTAATCTTTTAAAAAATCAGCCTTTTTAATTAAAAAGGCCCAATTCACATTCATCCATCCATTGACAACTGAAGTAATCCCCTCTTATTCCTTTTCTCCTTTATTTCTCATTCCCTTTTTCGAACAGAATATATTCAGTTGACTTATAAATTTCAATTATTTTGTCTGCAGATAATAATTTAAACTTTCATCAAACTAAAACACATAAATATTAGCATTCGTAAATTTTATTTTCAATAACTTGGAAAAATAAAATGCAGTTCCATAAACTGTTAAGAAAGCACACCTTTTTCACCACAACTAAGTTGTTTTGCAACAGCATTGTGTGAAAACATTGCTTGAAAGAGAATTTATAATGCTACAAGGTTTGAACTAAATCTGATATTTAAAAGTTTAAAGACTCATGGAATTTCCACTAGTAAAATTTTTTTCAAAGAAACAAATGAATCTAAAATTTCAGAACATGCTTTGGATTCAAATTATTTAACAGAAACAGCAACAGTGAAACATTTTTAATTAGATTTTTTGTAGATACATCCTGATCTAATAAATACACGCATTTTCTTTCTTCTACATGGGGTTTGACAGCTGATTTGCTTATATTTGAAATACAGAACTCTTACTTGGAAATTAGACAATAGACATGAATTTTTTCTGAACCACACCAAAGTCAATCTTTTTATGGTTTTTTCCTGACTCCACTGGTTATTGAAACGACACTTTTTCAATGAAATTTTACAAAAATTTCTACGAAGAATATTAAATTATCTATTGCAGCATTTATTTCATTGATTAACAATCAAATTCATCCTGATTTATAAAAATTAAACACAATTTTCACCAAGGATGGCATGGAAAGTATATTTTAACTCAAAAATTTTATATTTAAATATTAATATTCTGTGAAGTTTATAAAATATAAAAAAACAAAAATAAATAGAAAAAGAATCAATTAAATAAATCTAAATACTACATTTGTTCTTAACTGAACTGGATTATCATGAAGCTACAGTGGCTGAACGAAATCATTATTTTAGTCAACAGTTATGATAACAATCTAATATCATTTGCATTGCTACCTAGTAACAACCTTCAGATCCAAAACACAATTTTCTTTTAAGAAAACTACATGGAAAATTTAAAATAATAAATTTAAAAAAAATAAACAAAAAACTGTAAAAATTATAATATTTTCTAACAAAACATAAAGGCTTTAAGATAAGTAAAAGTTCCAGGAATAACTCACAATTTTCAAGCAGTCAATTCGAAACTCCAGGAATTTCAAGGGCTCTTAAAACAATTTTTTTAATTCTAGGATTTTCTAAGGAGTTTTCAGGAGTCGTATAAACCATACTCTGGAGAAATGATACTTAACATAAAATTGTATTACAATTAATAATAGTTTTGTGCAGGAAAATAATAAAACTAAATGCTTTCAATGATTAATATTATTTCAACTTGTACACACATTTTATCTGTAAATAGAAATGAGCAGTTATTAATACTAAAATTCCTAACTGTCTATATTATACCATACTATTGAAACACAATTTTGTGACGTGTCTTCTTTGAATAATATTTTTAGCATTAATAATCTATTAATGTAATTAATTAAAATTTTAGAGTTAGGATCCTGAGTTTAAAAATTAAATGAACATTATCAATATCAAATGAATTCAGATTTTCAATAAAGATATGCACACAATAATTGAAATGAAACTGTAATGAAAAATTTATGCATTGAACGATATAATATTTACAGAATAGTACATTTGAGAAAATAAAATTTTAGAGCTTTCCAAGCCAATCATTTGCAAATTTTCTGATATTGTAGTGTTCTAAGGTTATTTTAGAATTTTTCATCACATCCACTTATATTGCGAAGCACTTATCCACTAAACAATAAATTTTGAACTATATAGTGCATCTCAAAGTGATAACCAAATAAGATCACCAACAATATTTAAGGCTTTTTTTAAAAAGTGATAACCAAATAAGATCACCAACAATATTTAAGGCTTTTTTTAAAAAAATGCTTTGACTACAAACATAGTTTTGTCTTATCTGCTTCATGTTTTCTTTAGCAATAGATTTTTAAATCAATTAATTTTTCAATATTTTAGCAAAACTTTCTGTGACAATTAATGTTGCCAAAATAATCTTCCTTTTCTTTCACAACTATCCCATAATTTACAACATGTCTTTAAAAAAATTAATTTTACACACCCTACTTTGTATTAAATTAAATAAAGGTAACTAGATAAAACTCTAAAAATATTTTTAATAATTCCTAATCAAATTTGTTTTATTAAAATATCATTAAAAATTACAGGAAATAAAAAATTAATTTTCTAAACTAAATTAAAAGTGTAACTTCATTAATATATAAAGACATATATAGTTTTTATTAAAAATAAAATTTGTAAAAATTTATTTTAAAAACATTTTTTAATACACACACCAAGTAAAAAATCTATATAGAAGTATGATTTGAATTAAATGCAATTGTATAATGTTTAATGTCATATAAAATTTAATTGCATTTACACAATTTGCAATTCCATAAAATTATTATTTATAAAACATAAAAATTATTACAATTTTATTAATAAAAATTAAGCAAGCATGATAATCAAAGCTTAATTCTTACTACATCTAATACTGAAAAAAATAAACTTTAAAATAATACATAATTATATAAAATTAAAAATAATACCATGCATTTTTGTAGAATGAAAACAATAGCAAGCAGTATGCATGCACAGTGCAAAAGAAATGATGAACTTTATCAGGTATATAGCTGCAAAAATATGAGTGAATTAAAATTTAGGTTTAACAAAATCACATTCTCAAAAAATAACCACATAAATAAAGCATTTCATGATTTTGCAATGATAAGCATTTATATATAGAATGTAAAAATCATGTAAGAAGAAAATTATACATAAATTATAAAAAGTTATAGGTGTTATTACAGTAATCAACAAATATTGATTAACTTTTAACATTAAACTTTTAAAAATCTGCCAGTTGATTAAATTTAAACTTTAAAATATCTCAATATTTACATACTGAATATTTTGATTAAAATATTCAACATTGAACTTAAATATTGAAATTTTTATCAATTTCTAAAATCAAATGATAAAATAATTTATTTCATAAAAAAAGTATTGCACTTCTTCTCAAGTGAATAAAGCTCAAAATTATTAACATTTTAATGACTTGATTATATTTAACAAGCCCAAAGTAGCATATTTAAGAAGCATTTTATTAATTTGAAAGTGACTCAAGATTCAGTCAGTTCCAAATTTACAGTTTAGTGCTTATGTAAAAATTGCACAATCAGCAGGCAAAAAAGTTGAACCAAAAAAAAAAAAAAAAATCATTCATACTAAAGCATGCTCAAGCAAGATGAAGGAATTGAAATACATCTAAAAATTTAGTTCACATGGATACTTTAATAAAAAATAATTGCGAAAATATCCTACTTCCACTCCATTGAAGGGTAGTTTACTATGTGAAGGATATATTGGTAGAGGACATGATTTCTTAGGTTCATTAGATCTACTTGATTTCTTACACCTAAGGCTATTATATCCTCTATTAATATTTGGTAAACTTCCCCGATGAGCATCTGTTGAATTTAAAAAAAATAATAATTTAATACTAATTCACGTTTTGAATATATTATCATTTTTAAATCAATATCAGTTATAATTGCTAACTACATATTTCATTATATATAAATAAATTTTAAAAAATAAAACAAAACTACAAAATACTATGTTTAGCATATAGAAATTATTTGTCAAAAGGAGTAAGATAATAATACTCTGAACTTAAGCATTTACTTACATGAATATTAACAACTAAAAAGGCTATTACATGTGAATAGCTGATAATAAAAATAATAAAGCCTTTAGATTATTAGCAGAGACCAAAAATAAAAGGATGAACACAAATTTTAGTACTACAGTAAAATTAAATCATGGTAAAAAAAATCACTTAGAAATGGAAGAATAATGCTAGAAATAGAGTCAAGGAAGAGTTATAAATCAATATATATATATATATATATATATATATATATATATATATATATATATATATATATATATATATATATATATATATATATCAATGCTTATTAAATATAATAATACAACTGTAAAATTTTCTTTATAAACAAATTAGAATAAAGAAAATATTATTCTTTCAATTCTATTACAGTTCATAACATAGCACATATTTTTTCTTCTTCCAATCACAAGCAGCAAAGAATATTTCCTTTTTCAACAATACAGCAGATGAAATAAATGACATCTTACATAAGGAGGAACTGAATAGGTGTGTCATAATTCCCCAGAAGATGACTGAGTCTTTGTAATTCGGGAACAGGGACCGAGTAAGAAACAACCAGACTTGGCCTGTCATACCCAGAGGTATTGTTTCATTCATTCAACAATGACCAATTAAAGTATCTAGCCACAATTACTAAATTTGAGAGGTTTTTGGTAAGAAAGGAAATATAATTCATTATCTTTGGATGACAAGAATGACACTTTTAACAGTCAAGTCATGAGGGCAAAACAAATATATAGATAAAGAACTTCAGCATTATGAACATTTTCTGACTAAATTGTCGTAAAAAAAGTTTAACTCAAAAAAAAAAAAAAAAAAAACATTTAATCTAAAAAAAAATCTTAAATCAAATATACTTTTAAAAAATTTAAAGAATATCAGAACTTTACATTCTTAAGCCAGTAGTCAAATCACTTATGACCTACAATCTAAAATTTAAAAAATATGTTGTTATTTGCATAAATAAATGTATAATACAAAATTTTATGAAATTCTTCTAATTATTTTTTGCTTACCTGAATTAAAATGAAAAAGCAATGACATACACAACATAGTATGGTTTTAATAAATTATGTTCAAGTAAATCAAGTTATAAATACTAAAGTAGCAAAATTGTAAACAGTTAATATTTTACCTTGCTTAATATTCAGTGATGAAGATGAACCAAACTGAATGTGATTTTTCACAGGATGACTAGAAATTATGTCTTCAAATCTTGTACTACATACATTTAGTGCTGTAAAAAAAAACAAATTTGATTTAAATTTTAGTGCTGTAAATAAAACAAATTTGATTTAAATTTAATTAATATTATTGAAGTATTAATTATGAGATTCCCTAAAGGAAAGTATATACTACACTCACTTCTATAAATCAAATACATAAGTTGGTATAAGGTAATAATAAAATGGAGGGGGGGTGGGAATGACAATCATTACTTAATACAATAAATAAAGAATTTGATCATTATACTTAATCCAGGACATTTACTAAAAATATTACTTGTGACATACAGCTATAAACAGTAAATAGTGACAGGAATATAGCAAATGTTCTTTCATGAAACAAACAGAAAATAACAAAAATGAACTGTTATAAGATGACATCAACACACAATACAATAAAATTTAAGTCAAAATAAACAAAATTTAGTGGAGTACATGAATATCCTTCATTTGCAAACAGTTTATAACATTCAGAATGAAGGAATCACTAGATAAATTATTAGATAAACAATTATATATAATTGCTGTTCCTCAAATCAAACAGTTTCTGAATTTGAAAAAGTTTCTGGGATTGAGATGCTTGTAAGCACATGATCAAGAGCATTTCAGAAAATTTTATTGGGATTCTGGTCAGGGTTTTATAATCATTTGTGTTAACTAATGTATGTAACATTAATTATTTCTGATTTATCATATTTTATGTGACTTTACTACAGAAATTTTTTCCCTACAAGTATATAAAAATTTGTTAAACATTTTCTGTCAACTATAAAGTTTTTGAAATCCACCTAAGTTATGAAAATCATACTTACAAAATTTCAGTGTTCAAAGTAAATTTATCCAATATCAATATACTTCTGTAAATGAATCTTCCAAAGATTAAATATCTCAATTTATTTAATCCATGGAAAAAATACAGAATTTATAACATTAAACAATATGATCGACAATATACTATAAACTAATTAAATTTCATATTTGAATAAAAAATGCCATTCATATAAATTATTTTAAGACCCTGCTCGATCTCAGTTGCGCGAAATTGAATCCTAAGTTAACTCAATGTAGCACATTTTAACAAGTCATAAATGCTATTTTCATAATAGAAATGGTCTTTCGCAAATTACAAAAAACAGAGCTATTCTCCCTCTCTAAGATGATTTTTAGCATTTCAAATTTTTTTAAATGTTTTTTAAATGTCTCTATCCGCAAGTAAATTTCAACCAAATTCTAATTTCATTGAGGCTGCATAAAATTTGGTTTGGAGATATTTCCTATTTTTCTTCATACAATTAAAAAATAAACAATTTTGTTTATTTTAAGCTAAAAATGTTTTTGACTGCATCAGTGTTTCGATATGATTTTTGATTAGAAATCAAATTCACACTTATTTCAGAAAATTAGCATTGTACGCAACACCACCTATGAAGCTGAAAAAATTTAGAGCCAAATTTGGCTGATTTTCATCTTACACTATAGTAACCTAAAGAGGAAAAAATTTCTGGGAAAAACTTCTCTCCATAAAATTCTCGCTGTTTTACAATGCTGTAGGGGAAAGCTTCCAAGCTCCAAATAATGCAAATTAGATTCTTGCTCAGTAGCTTTGGAAAAGTAGCTATGTTATGTATTTTTAAAATTTAAATATTATACACTATCCTGTTGTTACCTTGTTCAATTATATTATTTACTACGATTTTGAAACAAGACTACTAATTATAAAAATTAGAGGAAAATAATACAAAAACAATGTGTTTTACAATGTATACATTATAAATATATGTATGCATTATGTATTACATTATAAAATCAAAACTCTAATAGTAATAATAAAAACATGTTTATTAAAATAACAGTGAGGTAAATAAATAAATTTTATTTTTAATTGTTTTGCAAATGTAATGACTTTTTACTTCTACAAACATTTATACCTTTAATTTTACTTTCAACTTACTTTGTTGAAGAAAAAAAAAAGTACTATAAGCTATGTATGATCAATATGCGAAAGCGTAACATATTATTATATAAAAATTTTGCATCTAAGAAGAATTTTTATTTATCTCTCTCTCTCTCTCTCTGTGTGTAGGACATTATAAAATATGTAACTAATGATAGTATAAGATGTTCAAGATTAAGTGTTTTAATTCCAAACTATTATATTAAACCTAATAAACAAGCCGATAATGACACATGGAAATTTAGTTGTGATAACTTATTATGCTTAATGAAGTTAATTTTCTATCATAATATATTTTGTTTCATGCATTTTTTTATTCTAAAAATCTAAAAAATTAGAAACAGGGAATATAAATATTATCTTTCTTCTTGTACGGATGCTGTATCAAAGAAATAGTTTTGGAACAAATTAGAATAATGATAACAATTACTAATAGGCGCCAAAGAATAACAGAAAGGAAATGGAGTATCATTTATATACGCTCTTTGTCACAAGAATGACTCATGTAGAAATAATGTAACTGAACTAACTTCTCTTTCCCTCATGGCTACAATAATAATTAAATCATAAATCACCTCATTACCTCTAAGATGCAATAAGGAAAATAAAATATTGTCTCCAAATAGGTTTCTAATACAACTATACTAAACTCTTCAACTGCAAGATTCTGTTGAAGAAACATGCATATTCATCTTGATGCTTTTTTGTGCATTTGATGTTGAATGCTGTTTTTTGAAAAATCAAATTTCTTATGAACAGTTAACCTTTGATCGAAAAACAATTAATTTAAAAAGAGAAATAATAAGCATTCAAATCATGTATTTGGAAACCATGAAATAAGTAAAGACTACTTATGTAAGGGCAATAACAAAAAAATGACTTTCATCTCCTTAAATGCAATGGTATTTTATATAAAATAATAGAAATTTTAGTATTTAACCCAGCATATCAAAAATTTATTATTCAACGTTAATACTAATATTGTAGAGCAATTCAATTGTTGCTAAATTAATTGGTGAGAAAAGAATTAACTATTGTCAAATGAATTTCTACCAAACAAGATGTTATGCTTCAGTTCTTTCACAAAATATCACAAAATATATATATTGAAGTGCACAAAGTACTTAACGAAAATAGCCCAGAAAACTTTAGCCAGGAATTATTTATTCTTTTTTTTAAAAATAAAAGAATAAATAAATTAAATAAAGCGAAAATGAAAGTCTAAGAATTAGTAAAGATTTTTTAGGATCTGACAAAAATTATAGCCCAGCTGCTGAGAAGTCAGATTTACCAAATGATGAATACAATGAGAAAAAAATTGAAATTATTGACAAGTTTAGCTCTTTCACTGCAAGAAAGAGAAGATTTAGAAAGAGCTAATGAACCTCAAAGTGAGATATTCAAATTATATAATGGAGATGCAAGCAAAAAACCATCTGAAAAATTGTTAAAATCCGAAAAATTGAAAGTTAATTATATATTCTGTATATGTTTGCTTGTATAAAGATTTAGTATATATTCAGTTCACATTCTTTTCTTCATGAAATAGATTGCTGAAATATTTCTATACTTTATTCATACTTTGTATACTTATATACCTGATTAACCTCACAAATACTTCAAACAAAGTATTAAGTGAATTTCACAAATGCTAATGAAATTAAATTAATTTTATTTGTAGATTTATATTTTTTATTTTGGGTTATGAAAAATCATGTATAAAATCCTATTTTGCTTGTGCTACTATAAATTGTATTGCATTTGATTATTTATTAAAAAATTAATATAATTTATATTTTTCATAGTTTTACTAAACATTATTTACTTTAGTCTGATTTACCCATGTATTTTTATAGTGTACATTTAGTGCTTTTCTTATTTTGCTTTATCGAGCAAGGCAGAAAAAAATCTGTATTAAAATAACTGAAGAGTTTAAAATCTTCAAATCTAAGATGTATGTTACAACACATTTTAAATCTGAATACTGATTTATTAATAAATGCATACTACAAATTATAACATAGCAAATTTCATTGATATGGAGGATTAAAGTTAGAATGTAGTCATTTATTATGTGAAAAAATAAGTCTCTCTTTCAAGCTCTCTCAAAGTAAATCTAATTTTATAAAAATAAGATGAATACTTTTCCATAATACTTCACTTATGATCCTAAAGGAATAGCATGTTTCTTATAAAAAAGCGATAATAATATAACATAGATAAGGTGATTTCATTAGCTTAAAATTTTATTAAAAATCTGATATTTTGGGTTATGAGGAATATATTAAACATATATGGAATAATGTTTAATATATAATATATTAAACATATATGGAATTTTTTGTTGAAAAATTTATTAAAATGTGAAAATGGTAAATGAGCTAAATGCTAAACAAAGCGAAAGTTAGTAGGCGCAAAAGATTGATTGATGATAATTTTGTCAGTTAAAAGGAGCATTATGATCATAAATCATGAAAGGCCAAAAACAGCTATATACATCAAAATTTAATTTTGTTTCATTGAAAAAAGGTACTATTACATTATACTTATGCAATGGACCACAGATGTGATTGTTAAACAATTGCTACCAGAAATAAACATTGGCATTCAAGTAAATTTTGTCAATAAGTGATACTTTTAAACAATACATGATGCATGCAAATGGAGTATTTACGACAGTATTTTAAGATTTTTCTCCCGTTACAGTGATTATCGTATGGGGGTATAATGGAAAAGTACCAATAGGTGTAATGATTGCTATATATAAAATTACAGTTGCAATATCTTTATGAAAATTATGATTATATAGATAGATAAATAGAAATAAATTTAAAAAATATGAAAAAAAAATTTAATCTTTTTATATTAAATTATTTATGAAAATTTGTTTAAATCTTTAACTACTGTATTAAATCTTTTATTATTTGTTTCAATTAGATTAAAAAATCTTATAAGTCAATACATAAAGTCTCATAAAATCACGAGAAACTATATCATATTATTGAAGTAAAATTTAATTGAACCAAGGCACTTATAAATATATATTTAATCATTCATGCATTTGAAATTTAGTTTGAATTCTGATAATCATTTTTAACCATTTAATGAATAATAATTGCAAAATCATTCAACATATACAAAGTATCTTCATATTTTTTTAGTGTCACTAATATTAAACTTTAAAATGTGAATAAAATAATCATTTCTTTAGAATCACTTAGCAGCTAATTCTCCATAAAACAGCAAAGGATAATTCTGATGTCAATTTCCTTGAGCATTTGAACTAGCTCCTAATCTAAGAACCCTGGGGGTAATTTGATTCTTGCATTTGTTATGAAATATAAAACAATCTTTCTGCCGTTTTTATGGCGTTATTATTTTTTTTTCTTGATATAATGCGACATAACTGGCTAACTCACTAATTTCGTGGGATTGATTGACAAGCAATTTCAACCAATAATTTTGTTTTGAATACTCCCCTACACAAGCTTTGAGAACTAATGCCAGATCAGGCAACAAGAGAACAGCAGTTCCCACCTCGGTCTAGAGGAGCCTTAAGATTAAAAGATATCAAAAATTCACACATAGCTAGATAAGATAAACAGAGTGAGCATGCCATCATTTTAACATTTTTTGTTCAAGAAACTAGAAATCTTGCTGAATAAGATGTGTTCTCATAGAGGAGCATGAGTCCTCTAACATTCATGCACTATAACATTCTTATTAAGGCCTATGACATTCACTTGTCATAGAATTCCTGAGAGGCATTAATCATATACCAATTAACTGATTGGCTTCTATCCTCCCAGCATGATGGCTTTGACCAATAATGCACTTCTGAAGAAAATATGCTTGAATTTTCTATGTATCCACGTAAATTTAAAAAACAAGATAAATAAACAATTGACGATAATGGACTTCTTAAGGGTGAATGAACTCGGAAACTTGATCTAGCTCCACTGTTCAAGAGGATGAGAAACAACAATATGACATCCATTACTCTCTCTATAGAACGTTGCCTTTTTACTATTGTTGAACTATTTTCAAAGAACTATACTTTACATTCTTGGAATATTCAAGCATCAAAACAAAATTTTTATCGCTATTTGGAATTTTAGAAGTAATGCAATGGTCTTTAAGCACCTTAAATGTTTCTTTATTGATAATAACAAGCTTATTTTTTGGTATTTGATCAAAGTATGAGGGACCAAATAGCTATTTGCATTTTATCCTCCAATGTGGTTTATGAATAATTTCCTGTGCAGTTCATGAATTTTACATCCAGCCATGAATCCAATGTTAAGTTTCTTCTGTATCATTTGGTAGAGCTCCAGTGATTCAGTAGTTTCATGTTAAGATCACCAATGTGAAGCATCATTTGTCGCATGCAGTGATTGCGTAGATGACTACAAGTTCTCCCTCACTGGGCTGCTGGAGTACCATGGGTTGGTTTCGAGTCTACGCTAAATCTAAAATCTTTTCATCAGTTTGGATAGGATGTGGAGAGGAGGATGCTAGCTCATCACTTAACCATGTTTCAAAATTATGAGGCACTGGGTGAAGGGCAAGTATTTCAAACCTGTTAACCTTACAGTAAAGTCAAGGGCTCACCTAAACCACTATGTATGTATCAATTGGTAAATATAATGATTACAATAGTTTAACATTACAACACATAATTCCAGGTAACACCTGACAGCTGCTTTCTTATATATTCTTTATCTAGAGGAGCATAGTGACACCTTTGAAATCCTATATACTGTATATCCATATATGATTTCGCAAATGTCGCACAAAACTTCATTTTTAAATAATAACTATAGGCACTGAACATATTGTTCTTAATTTAACCTTACTCTGAAATCATAAAAAATCAGTAATTGGCAAAACCTGCAAACTTTAATGAGAAGTGGCTTCAGTAGAACCAATTTGATTTCAATTTACATGGTTTTCAAGTTTAATAAAATAACATTTATTAAACTCATAATTTTCAATTATTTAAGTTTAATAAATATTCTAAAATTATATATATTTATTGAACTTACTTATTAAACTAATTAATTTGCTTAGCTCTGTTGAAAGATTTGTTTTGAAAATAAAATCAGGCCAGTAAAATAAATGAAATAATTTATAGTTATAATTTGTTTGTAAATTTGCACATTCAATTTAAAGACATATTTATTTCATTGTAAATAACTATTTTACTTTTGCAATGCAATCATTCAAACTATAAAAAAATCTATATTCAACGAAGATAACACAATTATTTGATATATTACTAAGTAGTTAAAATACTGATCATTAATAAAATAAAAACTTAACATAATATTAGCATCTCTTCCTTTATTTTCTAATATTACATTTTACATTTTTTATTCCTTAAATGTTTTTAATAATTTTTCACACTGAAATTAATTTTCTTTAGTTCAAGTTTAAACATATTTTTTCAGCAACTTTACAAACTAATAGTTAGGAAATTATAAAATCATGCATATAGTAGTAATAAATCTTATATAAATATGTAATGCATTAACAATTATATTCATCAAAACACAAACTAAACTTTAGGTAGAATTAAAAAAAAATTCTAAACATTTGTCAATGAAATGTAGATACCTTCAAATGAAGCAGGTTTAGTCAACCTTGTAGTATGAGCTTGTGGTAAGTTCTGCTCTAAACTACTTTTTCTTCCTTAAAAGAAATATAAATAAATCAGTTGTTATTTCAATACTTTTTAAATAAACACACATTGTTATACGTGAGTTCAATTGTATATACATACATTGATGTATATACAATTGAACTCGCTGATAACAAGCATAAAGGGGTTGTACAGTGGTTATAACAAATTTATGTATGCTGTTCATATAAAGTGGTATAATGTATAACTTTTATAAAATGAGGCTGTGCAATATGAAAATAAAGGGGGCTGCCAAAGGATTTATAAATGTGATATATAATATTCAAAAAATGTGTTAATTTATTTATGTTTAAATTTTAGAAAACTCAAAGATAAATAAATTATACAATTAATAAGATTGTACAAACAATATATGCTTATCATTTGTGAAAGATTCTACAATTTTAACAGTAAACAAAAATTTTATTTCTTAAGATTGTGAATCATATTTGATTTATTAATTTTTTCCTCCATCATGAAAGCTTGAAATAAAAAGAAAAGTTGTGTTTTTTTAAAAAAATTATTTTTAAAAACATAATTTAAGAAAAATTGTGTTTCTGATTTAAATACTAATTTTACAGCATAAAATATAAATAACAATTAAAAATTCAAAAATAATTAATGTAACATTTTTATAGATTTAACTGTTTTGACTATACAAAACAAATTTTCAAAAAAAAATTTTTTCATTACTTATTATATTAAGAAAAAATTAAAATAATAGATGATTTGGGGTGTCATTAAATTTTCAATATTTTTGTCAGAACTAGAAGCAATATAATATTAAGAGTGAATTATAACATTAAGAAACAACTAATAAAAATTATTAATGCTAACAATAACTAGTTGTAAAATAATACCTGCTTGAAATAATAATCTTGAAGAAGGCTGACGAAGTCCTAAAATATAAAATTAAACTGTTATGGAGAAGGCGTTTCGATTAATTTAATGATATTAACATCATTAAAATAATTGTTACTTACTTTCCTCTTGCATTTGAGCTATTTTTTGTACATCAGATGCATCCAAGATTATTTTTGGTGAATTAAGCTTGTTAGAGGCATTTTCTAGAGTAGGTGTGGTAGTACAGCTTTGAGAAGCTAATAATTTAGGAGTAGTTGTATCTGCAGAACAATATTGAAAAAATGAATTTAAAACTAAGAGACTATGCAAAAACGTTTTACATTATTCCATGTGCTTCATATTTTTCATAAAAAATAAATAAATAAATAAAGTATATTAAGAAATTGTACCAAAAATTTTTGAAACAAATATATATATTTTAGTTTCTGCTGATGTCATTTTAAAGTTGAAAAATGTTAATTTTCCAAATACTTTTGTAAATATGCAAGTGCATCTATAATAATTATAACATTCATGTTTTTCATAAATAATTAACTTCATCTTCATTTTTAAATATAATCCAATAAATAAATAATTAAATTAAATATTATTAAAAAAAACTATATACATTAGAATTAATATATAATTAATAATATGTCATTATTTACATAAATTAAATAAAATACATAAGTGCCGACATATTTCTTCAGACTACTTCATTTTGATTACAAATTTCACGCATTTAATATCACATTTACTTGCACTCATTAAAGAAAAATACATTGCATACTCAAAGTTGTACATGTTACTCTAATTGTTATTAAAATTCTCTTGTTTTAAAAGGTTTTATAATATATCATCTTATTTGATTTTGTTTGTTGTTGTTGATTTTGATAAAAATAAAAGCATCTACAAATTTGAATTTCTGATACTACCCATAATATAAACAACCTGCATTTTTTCTTATTGATTATTCCCAAGAGCATTTATTTTTAATATCAATGTTAAAAAAATTAATATTTAGAATTACCATTTAGAATTTGAAGAGTAGTGTTTAAAGCTATAAAATATAATACTGATTCAAATTCCACACCACAGTGGGAAAAAGGCACTTATGTTTCCAATTTTATTTTCAAGTGATTTTTAGAAAAATTATTAATTCAAAATTATTATGATAAGCTTTCCACTTTAAATAGATAAATTCGAAATTGTTTTAATCATAATCATCATTTGAGTCTATTATCATGGATATTGGTTGAGGATGATGTACAAATATCACACTGATTTAGTTTGTTTGCTCTCTTTTAAGATCATGTTTTACAGATTCTTTTAACCAGGAACTATAATTTAAAGAAAATTCCAAACCATTACAAATATCCATGTCTGGATAGAAAACAGTTCAACTAAAGGCCGGAGTACTGAACACATTCCAACTCTAATTTGATATGCTGAACATGTTAACATGGCCATACATTGATCTTAAGCCGATACTTGAACAGCATTATGTTTTAATTACTGCTAATTATAAAATCTCAATTTTCCACAATTTTACTTGAATCAATATAGTAAAAAATTTAAAAATTTGAGTTATCAATTTGGAAAAAAAGTTTAAATTAAAAAATTTGCTTTTAAACTTTTAAAAAAGCAGAAATTCATATCTAGGATGGGAAAATGGTTCCCATGCATTGCATGTAACAGCTATTTGTGATCGCCTGATAGCAATAAATACTTATCAAATTTCATATTTAAATAAATTTAAGATATAAAATTAGGAAATAAAATTTAGGATATCTAAAAATATCTAGACAAATTCAAAAATCATAATTGAGAGGGAAACTTTTTAAATATGTTTTCCAATTATATTTCCACAAATTGAATATACATTCAACATTGAGAATACAGAGAGAGAGTTTTAATATATCAAAGAACAATTCTATTGTAGACAAGAACCAAATTTTAAAGTAAAGTAATTTACTTTTTATTAACCTTAAACTTCTTAATATTTTACTTATTGCTATTCCTACCACAGAAATTTCAGTTCAAAATTGCATTTATTGACCTCTTAATTTATATATGTTTGCCCCTTAATTTTTATGTTTTGTGAAGTTTAAAAATACAAAAACTTATAAAAATATATAAAATATTTTTGTACTATAAATATATCTAGCAAGATAATGTTCAGTATATTGTCTAATTATAATCGGATAGATTTTTTCTCTTTAGAGAGCTCTATGTGATTTTCAATTGCTTTTGTACTTTTGAAAATTAAACTCAAAACTTCCAAGATTATGAATAAGGTTTACTCAATCTTATTTTTTGGTACAAAGTTTTAAATACTTAAAAATGGATTAATTATACAGCACAGCAATGATAAACCTATGGTATGTTTGCACAAAAAGAATTATCAATGAAATCTTTTTTTTAATCCTACACCCATCTTAGGCATCTTTCCCATTAATCTACAAGCAGACCAATAAAAAGATGAACATGTATAAAACCAAGAATAAAGTCCTTTAGTAGCCTCAAAAAAATTGTTAATCAATAATTTTAAAACTTCAGGGCGATTCTTGAGGTGAGCAGAATTCATTTCATCTTGATTGCACAGTGGACAATGAGCAGAGTCCATTACACATATTCGATGCAGATACTTTTGTAGAAGTCATGTCCAGTTGTCATATGGAAACAAGTGACACCAACAGCATGTGGTAAAGAGCCAGGAATTTTTTTGTTCCCATCAAGTAGAGTTTTCCATTGCCTGTCCATAGCCACATCAGCATAAAGGGAAACTCTGTCATACTTTATTTTATTAAATAACACACTTTTGATGTTATGCAAAGGGGCATTTGGCTGGATCATTAGGGAACCAGCTTTCGCAAATCTGTCAGCCTGCTCATTTCCAAAAATATCACAGTGGCTTGGGATCCATTGAAGAGCAACACAGTCCTTGATTTCAATGAGTTCGGGCAACTTCATTCTGCAAGAGTGGACTAGCGCATTATTATTATAATTTAGATTAATGAGCAAAAGAATAATAGCTTGTAAATCAACAAGGAAAACAATTTTTTGATCATGGATGCTTCTTAATTTGACAATTGCATGAGATATAGCAGCAACCTCGCCATCGAAATTATTGCAGTATTTCCCCACAGGGCAGCTTATACTAAAATCTTTTGAATACACTACAGCACCACCATTTTTATAGCATTCTCTGCAGAACCATCTGTGAAGATATGGTGCCAATCCTAAGAAGGATATCAGCTATGAACTGTAGCCAGAGCAGCACTATCTATGAAAACTTTCATTTTCATATAGCTTTCATATTTTCAAAACTTTCATTTTGTATTTTAAACTTATTTTGAAAAAAATATACTTTTACATCCAAAAAAATCATATCAAAACAAAATATTTTAATTTTTTGCAAAAATTTTTAATTGTATTTCTTCCTTATTTAATAATCCTCTCTCTTCACTATATAGAATAGGATTTTAATATTATATTAAAAGTAGAAATTTTATGCTAGGATTCTGAGCATTTTGCCATGAACTACAAAACATTAATAATGTCCTAAAGAATCATAATATATATTAAATGGAAAAAAATGTTATTAATTTAAATATTGATAAAGTTTTTTTTTTTTTTTTTTTTTCAATAATTTCTGAAAATTCAGAGAAACAATCAATGTTAGTTATTGAGGAATAAATTAGTACAGTTTGTTAAAAGATTGTATTTTAAACTTTTGGCTGAACTTAATGAGTGAATAATAATGAGTCAAAATTTCTATAAAAAATGTCTAAATATCCTTGATAAAATCTGTTAAACAAAATATGTTGTCAATGGAAGATATATATTAAATGTCAAGCGTAGGTTTTGCTATAAATAATATGCCAAATGTTAATATTTATAATCATTTCAACAAAATTTAAACTTCCATTTTTCACACTGTGAAATTAATGAAATTGAATACATGAATTTTCAGCACACACACAGGAAAAAAATTACAGCACCATTCTTATATAAACACATAGCATTCAAAAATATATTCTTATGATGATAAAACTTGAATAAAATTAAAAAATTATTACCACAGAATTGTTCTTCGGTAAAATTTTTTTTCTTCATGCTTGACTCTAAAAGAAAAATAATCATGATTGCAAATTTATATTGAAAGTTTATAAATGAATTGAAAATAATTAAAATAAGCATTATAAATTAGTTTTGCGATTATAAACTTACCTTTTAAACATATATAAATGCATTTTCTCTATGTGAGCGAAAAATAAAATTTGAGAATGTTTAAAATAATATGATTACTACATTAAATTTTATTTTGTCTTTCCTGATAAATCTTTTTTCATAATATCATATTGATCTTTTTTTAAGTACACAAAAAATTAAACAAAGCAAATCAAATATATAAAGTTAACTTTCTGGATGTTAATCTTTGTTTAAAAAAATTTTAAATAACTTTAAAAATTTAACAATATTTTAAAAGATTTCCATAAAGGAATATTATACTTAGAAAGTTAAAGCATTTTTATATATATATAATTTAAAACATGAACTTCATATTGTATGAATTTATTAAGTTTACATGCATATTGAATAAAATGGTGGAATTTTATGGGAACTTTACAGAAAATTTCCTGACTCTTCCCAGCAATGAAATGAAATGCACCACTGAACAGATGTAATAACTACCTTTTATTATGGTGACTAGTTTATTTATTTCGAATGGGTATATCAAACATACAACACATTCAGTAAACAACAATAAAATAAACATTTTTGAAAATTCACTAATTACTTTTTATTTATTAATTAATTTCAAGTTATATTAGTGCTTACATATAATTTGAAAAGACCCAAATTAAAAAAGCAACAATTTGTAATAATTTTCCAGTTTTTATCTGTGCAAAGATAGGAAGTATTCAGCTACGTAAATTTTTATAGAACTTTAAAGACAGTATTTAAACCTACATCAAAAATTGTTAAATAAAGATTCTATAAAAGCTTTTGCCAAATTTAAATCTATTTACCTAAATTTATAAAATAAAATTTTATGGCCAAAGGAGCCCATCATTCAAAATGAGTTTGTAATACAGTTGTGGATTAATATTTATTGCTTGATCTTGAGGAGTTTCTGTTGTTTACAAAACATCATTTGTAAACAGAAACTCCTCAATTATAGATATTGTGTGAATTTGTTTAAGTCAAAACAGTTTCATGTCCATGAAAAAAAATCAGCCATTGATTACCTGCTGCCCGCTCAAATATTTTTTACGTTTTTTAAGTCTTGTGCATTTATTCTTAATTGTTAGCACTAATCATTTTTTACTTTGTTAGATAAAAGTTAAAGCTTTTTCTTGCAATTAAATCAGAAATTCATAGTATCTAATGCTAAAATTTCCCAATGAAATACCAAAATTTATTTAAATTTATTACATAATATTCTGAAAAAAATTCAGAGACTATAATTGAAAGATTGCTAGCCAAATATATAGTCAATAAAAAATAGTAATATAGTACATCTGATCAAGCAGTCTTTGAGAATGTGCAATTATGATAACACATTTTCACGTTAGCTTCTTATGATAAATAAAGCCAGCCATGTATTAAAGAATTTATTAAAATAACTTTATTTTTTTCATTATGAAAATTCCCATTGTTTCACATACATTCGGATAATATATCAGATTATTCAAACTAGTGATTATTTTAAGTATAGCTTTTCATAGTATCACCCAATTTAAAAATTTATATATATATATATATATATATATATATATATATATATATATATATATATATATATATATATATATATATATATAACATAAAAATACAAAACATGAACTTTGCATTTTCTAGAAACAAATTTTATTTTAGAATTAAAAACATCACATATAATTATACATACCATGCAACTGCAATTCTTCCAATTTTTTTACTAAAGCATCTTTGGTTTTTTGCAGTTCTAGGTTATCTAAATCCTCAACATTTTTAGTAAGCCATTTACAAGTACTAAGAGTTTTCTCAGTGGAAGACATCTTCCTTGGTGACTTATATAACCTAAAAAATTTAAAATATAGAAAAAAATCACAAATTATAAATAGTAAAATGATAAATCAAACATATTCTTTCTTTTGTTTATAAAGTGTGCTATAAATATACAGTGCCATAACTTATAAAATATTACAGGAAATATAAAAAGTCATACAACAATTTAAACTTATTATACTGCATTTTCCATACATTAATATAGAACTATTACTCATACTACTGCTTTAAAACATTAATAAAAGAAGAACAGATTCTTGCCAACATTTATGACGATGGTATTGGTAAATTCCCAATTTTACATTTTTTTCCCATAGGCAGATTGTAGGCAGTTACAACTGCAACACAGTCTATTAATCTATTGTTTCCTGATACCAAGGAACTGGCCAGAAATAGTGACCTCTCAGCCGCTGAGATGTTGTCCCGTGTGCACCACAGGGAGTGGGTCACCTTCGCACCCTCGCACATGCCATAGGGACCCGTATCTAGGGTATCATACTTCATTCATACTTCATTCACACACACAAAGATAGGATAGAGAAAGAGAAAGTACATCCATGCCAGAACTGGGATTCAAACCCAGGACCTCCCTATCCATAGTCAGGCACGCTGACTATAAGACAAGTTGGCCAGCCTGATTTTACATACAAATATTAGAATTAATATGAATTACCCGATAAAATAACATTCAGTAAAAAGTAAAGCATTGTAAAGAGATAGTGGTACTTTTCCATTCAGAGAGCTATAAAAAAATGCCAACAAAATCATTAGAAATTTTAACAAAAAATGTACATGGGTAGGCTAACTACATACAATTAGACAAATATAAACTTAAACAATAAAAATTTTCATTTTACAAATGAGCATGATGCATGTTTTGAATTTTATTGTTTTTTGGCAGTCAGTCTTAATTTTTTCTGCTTGTTCTGCAGAAAAAATTTTTTTATGATCACTATAGACTCTTGGTGAATCCCATTAAAAATTCTGTAGGTTTATTTCAAACAACAAATAAATCTATTGAAAACTAGAATTTCTCATTTAAAATAATAAAAGTTTAAGGTATGATTACCAAGTAATTCATTTAATGCAATTAGATTTTGTAGATTTGTTTTAGTGTGAAAAATATATTTTAGGGTTTCCCAAGGCAAAAGTTAACGATTTTTGTAACATTAAAACTGTTTAGTGAAACAAAATGATGCCAAAAATATTAGGCAACTTAATTTTAAATTACCATGATTCTTCATCAGATAACTCAATATCATCTACATCGATAAGTTCGGTTTCAGCAGCAGTCGAAAATTCTGATGCATTAGTATAAAAAGATTCGATGGAAGATTCACGATCACTTTCTATCTCATTCGATTTTGATGATGTTTCAAGGCATAAATCACTATGGAGATCAGAGCATTTTGTTTCCTTTTTCGAATCCATTTTCTGTTATAGCTCAACTGTTCAATTTTTGTAATTAATGTACACTTTTGACTGAGCAAATTATTTATCAAATAAGGAAAAATACTAGAGAATATGTTGTCAAAGGAAATCCTCATTTAGGAACATTTTGCTTCAAAAAATATAAGCTAGCAGATTGTTTCATTGTAAAATTGATGAAATCAAAGTGATCGTGAATCTCAGTTTTATTATTAATAAACCTAGAGCAGAAGAAAAACAATAATAATGTATTTCTGAGTTGCAAATTTCCTTCTTCCCAATCAATTAAAAAATAAATTGAAATATTAAATTAATATAATGCATTAAATAAACATTTAACAAACGTTTTTAACGTTTATACTGTTATTTTATAATTTTCTATTGAATAGTAGAATACATTTGATAACACTAATATTAGGTGAAATAAAAAGTAAATATTTTAGAACATAAAAGTACTTGAGAATTATAATTTTAACTTTTTCTTTCTTAAAATTAAATCTTTCCTAAAATTTATACTGTTTTTAATATTAATAACTATTATTTTTATGATTATCAACTTTAAATGGCAATAACTTATCAGATTTTATTAATTTGGGCGTCCATTGTCTAAATTCTGTTAATATTTTAGGGATTGTACTTAAGAAGTCAATTCGTATGTTTATTTTCATTAATACATTATTTTCTTACAAAATTTATCCATTTGGAAATGTGTACGTGCTTCCTGCTTTTTAATGGCATACCACTTATATTTAAATTCATGTTTCGTTTACCCTTTTAAATAAACGTAAAATTAGTTTGGGGATTCTCCCTAAGCGTTTTGATGTTTATGTAAACATTCAAATAATTGAATCTGTCAAGTTGGGATAGATTTTGCGGACTTCATGAGAATTATTCCTTAAGAAAAACTATTAAATTTATATTTGAGGAAATAACTTATGTATGCTAACTACTTTAACTCACTCATTAATCCTCCTATAAATTTAAGAATTTAACTTCATTTATATTTAAGAATTTTCGATCCAATGGTTATGGCTGTACCAACATTAGTGCCTGCTAGTGCAATGAATTTTACTGAAAACCAACAAGCTTGTATTGTTCTGGAAAAACTGTGGAGTCAGCGAGAAGCAGGTCGATTTTGTGATGTTGTACTTCACGTTCAGGGTCAAAAATTCCAAGCTCACAGAAATGTTTTAGCGGCATGTAGTCCTTATTTCGATTCTGTTCTGAAAATTCATAAATGTATTAAAGAACAACTAACAGTAACTTGTCAAAATTTGGATGCTTTTCAGTTGCTTTTAAATTATATGTATACTGGAGCAGTTGTCATAGACAAAAACAATGTTTCCGAATTGCTTCGGTTAGCGAATCATTTCCTTGTTATAAAGTTAAAAAATTACTGTGCTGAGTTTCTCGATAGATATTTAGATCCATCTAATTGCTTAACAGTGATGGAAATGGCTGAGAAATATAATTTGTCAGCTTTACACAAAAATGCATCAACTTTCATTCATAATCACATTATTGAAATCTTTGAACAAAATGAAATTTTGGACTTTTCAGCTACAAAATTAGAAGCATTCCTTAAAGAAAAGCAGTTTATTATTCCCCCACATGTGTTATTAAAATTCATATGCAAGTGGGTAGATCATGATAGTGGTAAAAGAGGTGTTGATTTTCGAAACTTATTAAAATTAATCAGTTGGGATTCCATTGAACGCCCTTTTCTTGAAGAACATATGAAAATATGTCCCTTGTTTATCAAGAATTCTAAATGTATGTTCGTATTTTTTATTTGCCTAGAAGAAAACAAAATTGAATTAGGTGAGTTACAGAGTTTGTATGATTCACTTAAGTCTCAATTTGGATCTAGTGTTGATAATGAAAATTTTATGAATTCGTCAGTATCTGGTGAAATACAAAAGTATTCTTCAACTTCTATTAATGAAGAAACTGTTCCAATAACTGTTGCTTTATTAGAAAAAGAGCAACCTCGTGAAAAATACTCATTACCTTTATCAGAAAAGCATTCTAAAGTAGACACTGACAGTGATTCCAGTAATTCTGATGTTACTCCTGATTGTGGAGTGAATTTAGACTATGATGATGATAGTCAAAGTTCTGATGGAAAATCGAGTCCTGCTATATCAAATCAATCTAAACCTGTAACTAAGAAACAAAAAATTGAAACTCGTAAGTATGATTTTGTCTCTTAATTGAATCTAATAATTTCAATTTTTAAATCTCAACTGTTTTACAAAAACAGTAATTCAAAGTACATAAATATGTTGAAAGCAGTATTTCCTTTAATATTTAAGTTATTTCTGAATTAAAACTATTTTATTACATTTTTTATTTTAGAAATTCTGAATTATAAATATTTTGTTATTTTGATTTAAATATTTGTCAATATTATCTATTTTAGAAGATTGTTCAAAGAATGCTTTACAATTTTTTATATTATTTCTTGTTAAAACTTATTTTTAAAAATATTGAAGTAAAAATCTAGGAAACTGCATATTTGGCACGATTTCCAATTTTCATGCCAAGTTCTCTTGCTAATCGAAATTACGTCACTACATACAGTAACCGCTTACTAATTACTGATCGTGTTCTAACTTAAACTTCACTATCGCACACTATTTCAAATTCTAAGTATTAAAATTTCAATGTAATTACTTTCTATGGAAGTATTAAAATGCTAATAATTAAAAACAAATTTTCTAAAGATTACATAATAGAGAACAAATATAAATTAAGTATTACAAAGTCTGCAAAAGTTGTTGGAAAGTTATTGGTCATATTGCTGTAAGTGTCACATAGTTTTTAATATTAAATACTGAATGTAAATAACCATTTGTAAAATCCTTGGGTTTGTGAAGCATTTGGCAATTTTTAAAAATTTCGTCAATAGTGAAAATACAGGATTTCTAAATGCAGTAACCCACCAAATCAAACCAACAGGTTGCAGTAATTACATGCTGTTTTCAATTTCAAATATCGACTCAACTAAAAACTACAAATTTTACTACACATATTTTATAAAATATAAATATTTTTAAATCAATGCTATTATTTTTAATCAGACAATAAAGTATATTCACAATCACACAATTTATTTTTTTAACTAATCCAAAAACACTTTAAAAATTTCCAATATAAAAGAAAACAAATCAGATATTAGCCACTGCATTATAAATTTAAATCAAAAACGCAAATAAAATATCTTTTCATGAAAACTCTGGTTTCTGAACAAGTCAGGGTTAAATTGTAGTTTTCAAAATTCCCATCGCACTCTATCTCTAACTTTAAATATCATAATCTTGTTCTATTTTCGATTTTAAATATTGAATATTTTATTATATTTACTTAAGTACTGTGGAACTAAGCTTCAAATATATAATTTACATACTACAAAATAAAGATAAATCACTGAAAGTCAATATTATTCATAATCAGACAATAAATAAACGCAATCAATTTTTTTTTAATTATCAAAAGAATATGAACACTTTAAAAATGTACTGTATTTTAACATTTTGTTTGTTGTCACCAGTGTCACATTTCAGTTTTAAAAAAAAACATGTAAAAAATGAATAAATAAAAATAAATGTATAATAAATAAACCAAATAAAAAGAAAAATCTACGATGATTGGACGCTGGCGACAATAAAACGCAACCTAGGGAAAATGCCCTAATTGCACCAACAGCAAACAGAAGACAAATGGCTTCCAATTGCAATAGAAACGTAGAAAAAAAAAACTTAAAGTGAAACTTAAATATGTTGCCACTGAAAAAACACGTATATAAACTTAAAAATTATGTAAAACACAAGAAAAACAAACACTGGCAACAAAAACAAATTGGCAACACTACGATCAAAGCAAAGGGAGTCAGATTTGGCAAGAAGTCATATAGGGGATACTGAACTTATACCAAAATCTTTTGTTTCTAAATATCCGGCCACTGATGCCCATCTTAAAATAAAACATTACTCTAGTTTTGATTTATCAAGTAATACATTTCAACAAAAAATATCTTAAATATTTCTATACGATATTTAATAAATGATACTTAGTTTGCTATATAAAATAGAAGGTTAAATAGAGTACAAAATAAAAGTACTTATCTAATCAAATTCACTCGCACTGCAAATTTTAAAAGAAAATCCAAAATAAATTAAATTTTGAAACCACAATTTACAGGTTGAGCAATTTAAAAAATTATAACATCTAATTAACTGTAAATTGTATAAATGTAAACAAAATTTTGCATGTGCAGACATTTAAAAGCAAGCTAAAATAAATTTAAAAACTTAGTATATAAGCTTAATGATATCTAAAACTAAATTAATACATTCTTATGTATTAACCCTTTGCGGTTCAGTGTTCCAGGTGATGGAACACTAAACTTTAAATTGTTACCAAATCGTTACATTTTATGATAAAAAGATGAAATTTGGCTTAAAATGTTCTTTAGACTCTCTTTTTTTAATAATGGATGGCAACACTACATAAGACGATCAATAATTTTCAAAATTATAGCAGATTATTTAAATCCCTTTATTTTGAGGAATATTTCCAAATTTTTTCTCTCATAAAAAAATAATTGTTTGAAAAGAAATTTCTATGTTATTTTGTTGCCTGTACCTTGAACTATTGATTCTATATTACTTTAAATTTTTACACATAAAGTATACACAGGATTATCTGATAAATCTAGGTGTTCCATCACCTGGAACATTGCACCACTATGGTACTTTTCCGTCCCTTGATTTAGAGTGCAATTAGCCTTGAACTTAATGCTGAGGGGAACAGCTGTGTTTATTTTTTTACTGTTTTTCTCTCTTTTGGCATGTAATAATTAATGTTAAGGAATGTACAAGGAAGGAATACTTATGGATAATATTTCTACACCTTTATTGGCCTCTTGAATTGAGAAACTTCAGTGTGGTATAGGAATATATCAGTTAGTTCAAATCTTCTCTAGTTAGCAAAACATTATTTTTATGCTTTTGACTTTTCTTTCTGCTGCTTTTTGTTTTATAAAATGATGTATATATTTTTAGTTTACTTTTTCAAATATAGTTTTAATTTCTAATTAATTTTTTATTTCCAAATAAATAGCACATAGAAGTTTGTCCTTCTGAAGCAATAAAAATGCTTCAAAAATTGCCCTCGATTAGTGAATCAGAACATATGTATAGTGATACAGAGAAATATGTTCCTAAACTACTTGATCAGTCTCAGTCTGATAATGTTGTGTCAGGTGCCAGTGAAAATGATGGTGATGATTTATCTCAACCATTCTCCTCTAGCCAGCCCCAAAACCTTTTTCAGATAACTAAAAAATTGTACAGAAATATTTTTTATAATTTTTATTATTATTTTTTGGATTAGAGTAGCAGGCCTTCTTGTGATGCAGCCTGTACCATGCTAAATCTGCTTCACAGGTGTAATGCATCACTTTTTCATTCTTTTACAAAAACATTTACAGATATATGGGCTTCACTGCAGTTCTTTCTTTTTACGACCTTTGCGGTGCAGTGTTCCATGTGATGGAACACCTATAAAATCAAAATAGTACATGCAATCTTTATAAAATGTTCACTGTATACTCATATGGGCCTAAAAAGACAACCTACATTTTTTTTTTTTTTTTTTTTTTTTTTTTTTTTTGGTAGGTTTTTAAATTCTTTAATGTTATTTCCCTGCATAAGATGTGTTTTTTAAATTTTTTAGAATTATTTCTGTATACATTATCTAATTTTTCTGTGTATATACTTGTACATCTGTACACATGCAGGTTATGGGGCAAATTACCTGATATTTAAATGCAGAGTTTCTGAAGTTTGAGTTGAAAAGAGAGTGCTCAAGTAGATGAAAGCAACTAATTGCAAAATGGCTAATTATCCAGAACTATCAAATTATCCATTGCCAAAGTTTAATGACTACAATTACCAGTCCTGAAAGATATATGTGAAAATAGCTTTAATTGGCACATATAGTGCAAAATATTTTCAAAATCATTTCTTTAAAAAGTTCAATGACTTTGACAGTGGCATCAATTCTCCATCAATCGTTTCAAGATAGTTTTCAATAATGTAAACAAATACTGCCGTATCCGTACCTTTCAAAATGATACATCATCCAATCGTGCTCATCAATACTGATAAGATTGATGAACATGATTGCTCATCAATATGGATTGTTGTGACATCAAACCTAGCTACCATTTCCGAACAGCATTCTACTTAAGAAGGCTGTTTACTATGTAGAGCTAACAAATGATCTGCCTCTGGTTTCATTAATTTTATTTTATGGTGGATGTTACTTCTCATCTAAATCAGCTTGATCATAAGTTACAAGGAAAATGTAGCAATCTTTTCGATGTTAGAAGAAGTAATTTTATTAGAAAAAAAAGAGGCTATAATTCATTTTCCATGCCTATTAAAATATTCTCGTTAAAGTAAGTTTAATATTGACATCTTCTATTTCAAAACAACACTAATATGAAGGTAACTTTTCTCAGCAGGCTTAAAGACTTCAGAAACAGTAAAGCAAAAATAGCCTTTATAATAAAACCTCTGAATGTCACTGCAAAATAACTTAATTTTTCACTCTTTAACATTAATGTAGTCATCTTTGAAATGCGCTTGCTTGATTTGAAAAGTAAAGAATTAAATTTTTTAATGTCTTTGTACCAATTTAGAATTATGAGAGAAATAAATGGGGACTAAGTTTACAAATTAGTGATCTGCATTAAAAAATCTAGAGAGGGAAAATATATTCATTTTTAACACTTGGAATAGTATTCCTGATTCATAAAATCAACTAAAAAAACAAGCTTTTGCTGTCCTTTCAATATTTCGTTTTACATGTTCATGTGAACTATCATTTTCAAACATGAACAACATCATGAGTAAATTTAGAATTTAGCTTATCAATAAAAACATAGAATTGCGCCTCAACTTTAAAACTGCATCATACGAACCTAACTTACCGTTACTTTCCAAGGAAGTACAAGGCCAATGTTTACATCAGTGGAATACTCATAGTTATTTTTAAGAATACCTTTGATATTTTAAAATAAATATTATCTTTATGTTAGTATGATATTGAGTTTTATTTAATGTAATATTTATAATATTTGTTAATAAAACTGACTTATTTAACAAAGGCAATCTTGAGAGTACTTTATATCCTAATTAATTTTGTTTATAATGTCTCCTACTAAAGCAAAACTTCAGTTAAAAATGCCTCTTTGAATAAATTTCAATTGTAAATTATCTGGATTTTGCTCTTTTGAATGACAAAGTTGCCAACCATTGGTCATAAGAAATAATTCAGTTCTTCTATTAGACTGAATTGTACAAATATATTTTATTCTTAGTTCTTTTATGCTCCTAAATTTGATTAATCAGACAATATAAATGCTATAAATAAATACTTAGAAATGTAAATAAAAGGTTCTAATGATTAAAAGACACATCATTATAATACAAAATATTTTATCAAGCCAATAATGTGCAAAGACATTTTTAAAAATTAAAAAGATATTAAAAGTTCAACTGTAACACCATGCTTAAAGATAAAACTTGTATGATAATACTTATGTCTGTATGTGTTATTTTCTTATTTATTTTTCCAAAATATCTTTAAAAAATTTTAAAAGTAAGCAGAATCATTTCATGTTTCATTTCCATAAAACTCTGATATTAATTATAATTCAACTGTGCAATTACGACTTAATCTATTTTATTTATATTTCACGATATTTTATGGCTGAGTGTAAAACAAAATAGTAAAACAATTTAGAATTTTTACTCTTGGATTAATAATATTCATCAAGTTTCAATTTTCCTTATTTTGTTCTTTATGTTTGATACTTTATGAATTTAGATTGAAAATTTACAAAAATTGCTTAGTAGCAGTATAGTATAAAAATATTAAGTTATAAAATAGAACCTTAATTTATTTATTTTCTTTATTTTAGCTGCACGGGAAATTTCTCTTCGAAGATCAACCTTACTACAGAGTGGTGAAAAAGTACCTCCAATTAAAATTGCTCGTAAGTCTTCTAATGCAGTAGTCTCAAAATCAAGCTTAAAAAGTTCTTCCAAACCCCTTAAACAAACAACTAAGTCATCAAAGTTAAAAACTAAACAATCTCAATCTACTCAGTCTGGAAATGAATCAACTTCTAAATCAGTTAAAAAATGTTATGTATCTGAAACTGATACTGAAGAGGATGATGAAAATGATGATGATGATGGTAGCTCTAGTGCTACAGATTCCAGTGTTGAAGAACCTATAAATGGTTTTGGTAAGAAATCAAAGTGGAAAGATGGAGTCAAATGTTCCAACTGTAGTTATATTGCTCACAGTTCTGTTAGATTGGAGCAGCATGTTTCTCGTATACATGCAAAAGATGTCACATACAAATGCAAAATTTGTGATTTTACTTGTAATTGGAATCGAGAATATTATCTTCATATGAAAACACACTTTGAAGGCCCTCCATTTCGTTGTGAAACATGTGACTACACTTGTGACAGAATTCAGTTTTTGCTGTCTCATCGTATCAGACATACTGATGAGCGTCCTTTCAAATGTGATGAATGTGATCATCGCTGCCGAACAAAAGCTAATCTTGAATGCCATATGCGCTGCCATACAGGAGAGAAACCATATCAATGTGAACTTTGTGAGAGAAGATTTGCTATCAAAGCAAGTTTGGATCAGCATCTTGCATCTCATCGAGAAGATCGACCTTTCTTGTGTGACACTTGTGGTTTTAGTACAAAATATCAATCCCACTTATTCTCTCATAAGAGAATTCATACAGGAGATGTATTCCGATGTCATTTTCCGAATTGCAACTATAGCACACCTAAAAAAAGTCAATTAGGGTCACATCATCGCACACATACTGCTGTCCGATCACACATTTGTTCCGTGTGTGGAAGGGCATTTATAGAAAAAAGTCATTTGGTACGACATGAGCGTATTCATTTGAATGAAAAACCTTTCAAATGTGAGCTTTGTGACTATTGTAGTTCCCGTAAGGATAAATTAAAAGAACACTTCCGAAAGCATCATGGTGAAAATGCAACTGCAAAAGGACCTTATAGGCCTAGAAAACAAAGAAGGCAAGTTCAAGAAGCAAGTGGCTATTCTCCATCTAATAAAAGTCTTCATGTAGAACCTGAAAACAATTTGCTTCAACCTCCTCAACAGCATATGGAATCCCAGACTTCTGCTTCAGGTGTTGGGACTAATACTTTACATGCACAACCAGTCGTTTATAGTTATGAAACATCACATCAAAATGCTCTTCACAATCATGCTGCTGCAGCTTTGCAGCAATTGGGAGCTGCAGTGGATCATAACTACCAAGTTGCATTTATGGAACAAAGACACCATCAGCCTCATCATCACCATATTCATCAACACCCTCATGCTCATCCTCATGTTAGTCTACCTCCAACATCTACAGTTCCTATTATGATGCCTGATCAGAATAGGATGAATGTTGCTGTAAGTTCACATGATGGTTCTAATATAGTTAGCCAGTCTGCAGAATATGGTCCATTTATTCCATTTATGTAAAAAAAATATATTGAAAAAATTTAAATGCTATTATTTTTAATAAATTTACTACAATCAATTTTTAAATTTTATAATATGGTTGAAAGTTTATTTTGTATTGTTATTTTATACTAATGTGTGTCTAACTATTGTTGTCATTTAGGTGGAACTAATATTTGTCAATTTGTAGAATTTAGTCTGTTTATACCATTTAATTGTTATTATATACTGGGATTTTACTAATATTACTATATAAAATGTTTAGGCTATATGGGGTAATGGATTAATAGCTTCATTAATGTATATCTTAAATATGTTTAAGGATAAAAATCAAAATTTAATTTTTGTTTGTTTTTATTGTTATTTAACTAAATCATTTGTTTTCTTTCTCTTATATAAATACATTTCATGTTTATTGGTATTTTGCCATGGGCCTGTAATCAAATGACATGTTCCTGTAATTAGTAATTGTGTATCAAAAAAATAAAATCTTTTCCACTAGTGTAGATTTATATATAATGCTGTTTACAATTTTCTTCAATTTCTCTTATACAAGAGAGGTAAATTCATAAAATGATGCTAATAGGTGAATTTAATACAATTTTTCAGAATATATTTTGATTTTAATTATTCAAGCAGAAAATGTTTTTGCAGAAGATTATTACACTATAATTTGTTGACTGACTATTAAAAAAATATAACTAATTTGGCTTCATATATGTACATAACTGCCAAGTTGTATGATGATTTAAAATGTATGGTTTAGTTGTAAAATAGCACATATTGTCAAGTTAGTCTGTAATTATAAAGCTTCCTCTCCAGTTTCTTGAGTGGTTGGTAATAAAATATATACTGCACACATATAAAGAGTTTTAAGAAAAAGACAAACAATATTCATATTTAATTTTTAAAGAAAAACTATTGATTTAAAAGGAGTTTATGTAAAACCCATTTTCATTCACTTTGATTTTAGATTTGATGATTATTGAATAATTGATTTAGGTTACTAAAGGTTAGTAAAGGGTTATTCAAAATATATCCTTTGTTAAATGTGCAAGTGTTTTTAACTGGGAAATCGAAAATTAATTGGTATCTGGGATTTGAATTTGTGAAGTTTTGTTCTGTTGAAAATATTTAATATAAAATGTTAAACAGTTAAAATTTATTTTTCGAATACTTTTAGTTACATTATATATTAATGCAAAATGTAACTAGGGAGAGTTGTTTTCATTCCTAATCAAAAAATTTCTCTGTAAATAGATGTCTTGTGTACTTCAGTATATAAGGGATTGAAAATCTATGGTTCTTAACTGCTACATATATAAAAGAATTATATTTATATATACATAATTCATATTTAGTTTAAAGTATTCACTTATAATTTGTTCCAAACTAGAAATCAAATGGTTTGCTTTCAGTTGGTTTGAATGCCACTTTGGGGCTTGCATGTTTATAATAGTTCAGAATATGCTTTAATCACAGGCCCTTGTGTGTAAAAAATTGAATGACAAACCAAACCATCAGTAATCATTAGCATGCATTATTGTTAATAAACGTTTAAAAGTACAGAGGGTTTGGTTTTCAAATATTTTTTTACCAGTTGAAACTTAAGTAGCCTTTAGATCTTACACTTTAAGATCATGAATATATTTTATCAGCTTTTTAAACATTTGGCAGTAATTTCTGTCAAATATATCAAATTTTATTAGTGTATGTTTATCAAAGAAGTTCACATCAAAAATAATTATACACTCTTCAGTAGTCATATTTATCATTTTTATCCCAGAATAACATGCAGAATTTCCTTTTTTTTCACCTTGTAGAAAGAGCTTGTTAAAACACTATCATTTTCTTAAAGTCTAGATAAAAGTTGAGTGATTGGCACTTTTGAATTTCAGTACAGCTTTTGGATTTAATTTCTACTTTGGGTGGGAATATTTGTAGTGCTTGAAGTTTATTTTAAATTGTCTCGCTTTAGAAAGTGACTGTAGAGCACTAATCTAGTTAACACAATCATTTCTCCTAAGTGCATATATACAATTTATTTGCTAACCCTTGTTAAATTTCCTTTTACCAAATTTATCTTCATTAATTTCAAACATGTTACCAATAATTTTTTTCTTATACTTTTATAAAAAAAAACTCATTTGATGAATTTCCTACCAATGAAATAATTCCTCTGAGTGCATGTCAAGTAGTAAATGATTTAATTTGTGTATTTTTTCAACCACACATCATTAACAATATTGTGCATATCTTTAATCACTGTATATCAAATAATTGACTCTGTTACACTGACCTTCATATGATATTTTATCTCAGCCTTCCTGCTTACTCAATTACTTTTTCATATTGTACAAATCTAACGCAGTCTTGTGTTCATATATATTAGCAATCTGCTTAATTTTCATGAAAAAGCCAACTTTCGTAAACATACATGATCTTAATGTTAAAAGAATGCAAGCTTGATATTTTTTATGCTATTTTGCAGCATATATAGCAATTTCTTTAATTTACTTAATATTTTCAAAGATAATTGAATTAAAATATAATTTTTAAACTCTTGATTTATTTTAAAAAAAATTTTATTTTGTCATTTGTATTTCAAAAATAAATATAATTATAGTAACTATATTGTTTAATGCAGTAATAGTAAATACAACAATTAGAACTACAACCAGTTTCAGTGTATATTGAATATATTTTTATGAATGAATCCATTTGGATGCTATAAACAACATAACAAGTAATTGGTCTATTTCATCTATAGGTAAAATTTATTACACTAAAGTTAACAGTTGTACACCTGTTAACTTCATATCTAAAACGATAGATAAAAGGAAAATTAGAATTTCACACCTCATTTAAATTTATAATTTTTCAATTAACTTAAAGATATAAATTGAAATATTTCTAAGTGTTCAAGATTTTCAAAGTTCATAATTGTCATTTGATTTCAGGATAATGGAAGTATTTTGAATTTTAGATTAATGTATTTTTAGTTATAAGGGTTTCATTTTATTATAATTCTATATAAGTTTTTATGACTTATAAAAATTTGTTAATTATCAAATCATATTTATTGTCATTGAAACAAATACATCAAATATTTAAAATTGTTTGGTTTTCAATGTTCAAACTAATGTTTCTTACAAAAATTTAAAATCTGTAAATATAAATGTATGATACTGTTTTTGTTGGATTTCTAAATGTACATTTCACACATTCTTCATTCAGTCTTGCTTTGTGCAATATAAAATATTTGGAAATTATTGTAATGAGAAATCAATTTTGTACATGATTACATGTAGTTTAGCATCACATACCAATCAATATTTTTAAATTTTCTACTGTTGAAGTTCTTTTTAAAAGTTTAGAAATGTGAGAAAGTTAAATTTCTAGCATTTGTGTTGAGATCAAGATTTAACTATGTAGTAAATAAAAAATCAATATTAATTTTTAAATAAATTATCTGTGCAGCAAAACTAGTGAAATTGTACTTCAAACTCAAAAGGAAACTTCCCTCTTAAAAAAGTTTTTAGAAAAATTGTGAGACTTTAAAGTTTGATATATAGGATAAAACTAGGCAATTAAGTAATAATTTCATTCAATATTGTGATATTACATATTAACTACTTACATAGTAAATTTAAGAGCATGGTATAATTTCTTTCTAAATTCTTTTGAGAATACGAATGAAATAGAAACACACAAAAGCTATCCCATAAAAAAAATTGCACAAGTCTTCTATTTAAACACTTATGATTACAAACTAACTTTAAAGGCTATTTAAAATATAAAAAGAATTTTTTCTTATCAACACGTAATCATATAATTAATGTATTTCAGAAAATGTTTGATGGTTTGTATCTATACATAATGGCATTAATGTGAAATCGTATTACAGTATTTTGTAAGTTTCTGTAAAGAATGCCTGTGAAAATGTATATTATAATATATTTTTATAAGTGAAATTAAATTCTCAAATTGTAAGAATAAATAAGAATTTCTGACTATTTTTTTCTTCTGTTAATAAGTTGAAAGGAAAAAGAATTCAAATTAATTAGTATTGTGAGTTAATGAAAAATTTGGTATATGACATGTTGACAAAAATTATAATTTAGTTAATATTTAACTTAAAAACTAAATTTATTAATTTGTCACCAATTTATTTCTAATTAAAATGTATTGTTATTTCATTCAACTTTTATAATGAATTTTGGCTGTTTATATTTACAATAAACCATAATATTTACTTTGGATAAAGTTAAAATTTTCATCACCAGGAGTGAATTCCAGTATTGAATAATGTCTATTTATGTGCATTAAAGCCTCTTGTTAAAATAAATTATCATATTCAGCATTCTGCTTTTGTGTGTACTCGTGAAAAGTGAGCTAATTTGTTTTGAATGCATTTAATACAAGATCCATTTGCATCCATGCTTACTTTACTTTGTTTTAAAAAAATGTATTTAATTTTTTCTAATAATTGTAGAAATTAATTTTTTTTCTTGTAATTATGAATTTTAAATGACTCATGATGCATCACAAAAATTGTCAGTAAAGTAGTTTTATAAATTATTAAATTTTATTTTATAAAAGTTGAAGTTTATATTTCATTTTCAAATTTGTGTTTCATGTTAATTTATTGTTAATCTCAATGTTAACATTTATCCTATAAGTTGTATTTTTAACATTGGTTGCTTTAAAATTTATATATGCATATTATATATATACATTAAATTGCCTTAAAGCATTTTGATTGCATGACTCGCATGTACATATATTTTTACAAAGTTATTCTATCCATTTATAGTTCAATAAAAACATATTTTTGTATGGCTTTGTTTTAGTGTAAAATTTAATTGATATGCACCTTTTTTTTATCATACAGATATTTCAGACTTTTTCAGATATCAAAATTTCTGAAGCAATTATTTTAAAGCAATTTTTTTTAAGTTTTAATAGACTAAAATTCTTTTATACTAATTATTGCTATGCATTAGAACATACATATTTTATAAAACCATCAATACAACTTTAAAAATCCAAAATTATTTAGAAATTATTCATCATCCAACAGGTATGACACTAAAAAATTGCCAAGACTAAAAATTACTAATTAATTTTACAATATAATTTGTACAGTCAGTTTTTAAAAAAGAATGTATTTTTTGTTAAATATTTTAATTTCCTTAGCACAAACACTAACCTTTTATTGATATTCACATGTATAAGATTTTTTTGTTTTATTAAAACATACATCACTATATTTGCAACATAGTTTATTGTAATATTATCTGAAATAAGTCATGAAGTTCCATAATTCATGTGACATATTAGTTGCTCAATTATGGTTTGTCAATTGAATGATGCCTATAATATCAATGATACATGCATCAGTTATGGAATTTATTTTCTGTGAGTTGTTATTCAAATCAAAATAAATTTCAGAAATAGGTAAACTTTGACATTTAATATATAGCTTATTTTAACATGAAATTTTAATAATCAACTTTGTAAACTAATAAATTGGGACATTTTGTTCACAAAATCAGATGTTTAAAATTTTATATGTTTAAATATTCCATTAATTATGTCTCACATTATTATCATAGCATAATATAATGCTGTATTTTAATTCAATGTATACAAATTATTAAAAACTATTATACAGTTCATTCTAACTATTTTATAATATACATTAGATCTCATTAAAAGTAGCTAAGAAATTTCTGTGTAAGTCTGTACTTAGTAATTACATTAATTTTATTCCACTTTTAAAAGCATATAAGCTTTAATTTTCATTATATATTTTTTGATTTGGTATGGCCTTGAATATTTTAAAATAGTGTATTTTTTAAACTCTTTTGGAAATGACAGATTATTGCTGTTTTCTAGCTTAAATGTAATGCATACAAAAATAGTGAGTATATACATGCCCCTATTTGCTCCATGAAGACAAGTGAAGCCTTATTTTCCAGTCTCCTAAATCTTTGGTCAATATACAAAGTCCAATTGAGTGCTGCACGCATCATTACTGGCTTGAAACCTAGCTGTCCTTCAGAAATATTACTCTTCAAAGCAGATTTACAACCTCTCCATATCAGAAGACAATCCTGTCTAGTCAAATATTACAATAAACTCAACAGTTATGGCCAAGGCAATCTCACGTCAAGTTATCTAAGCAACTGGATTTCGTTCCAAAGATTAAAGAAGCACAATCCCTTCAATCTGGTTAATGTGCTACACGTAATCGAGAACAATGTCGAACTACATTCCCTTTACTGCGGTCTGAAACCTGCTGAGCCTCTTCAAGGCAGTCATCAAGAGGGATTGTTTACCTGAATTGCTAAAACTAGCCTTGGAAATCATTAATAATATACCACCAAATGACATAAAAATTTACACTGATAGGAGCCAAATAAATCACCAAATTGGCAGCGGAATTTTCATTGAGACTTCTCATGACAATCTCTCTCTTAGTCAACGTAATCCCGACTTCTGTCCGGTCTTTCGTAGCGAACTAATAGCCATCAACATCGGATTGGAATCTATCATGAGTGATTCTGGATATTAACTGATAGCCGTAGTTCAATTCAACATCTACAAAATTGGACTTGCTTGGGAGACCAAACAAGCCTTTCCATTCTACTCAAGCTTAAAATTGTCTCCCTTCAGCATAATATCTATTTTCAATGGATCCTGTCTCGCGTGGATATTGGAGGCAATGAAATAGAAGACACTTTAGCAAAGGAGGGCTCAGGTCATCCTACTCCTTCTTCCGCATTTACCTACCTAGAACTCTTTTCCCTGAGAAAAGGCCATATTAAAACCGATTGGCAGGTACCTTTGGCTCACCACTTCTACAAGAGTAGAAAGCCGGAACTTTCTCTGGTTATTTTCTGTGATAAGAAATCCAGCACTTGCCTTGCATGTCTCGCCTCTGGCCACCTGAAATGCCTTACTTTTGTAGCGGGTAACAAAACTTTCCCCCTCTGTCCTAAATGTCATGGACACCAGGCTTCTCCTGAGCATATCCTGAATCTACACTTCTCCCCTCCTTGTCATTGATTTCCTCTCAGTCAACGGATTTCTAGATTTGGTCTGACTGCGTCAGACCCTTGGAGATAAGCAACAACAATGTTACAAGCTACAGACAATTTAACCTATGTATATATATATACAAATAAGAAAAAGAACCGTTTGTTGAAATGGTACTTAATAGTAAAAAGTCTATATCACAGTAGTATGCATACAATAAAAATATTTCTAATAGTGCAAAGTTGGCGAAAAAGGCATAAAAATAATATAAGTGTGCAAAACTTAATATATATAAGAGTACATGTATTGTTTGATTTTTCTTTTAAGTTTTCGAAAGGTTTATTTGATGTCAGTTACTTGTATCACTGAATACCTTAGAAGGAAATATCCACATTAATTGAATGACTTATTTCCTTTGTTGAATTGTCACACATTTTTAATCAGAGTAATAATGATTTTTTTTTTAACTTCAAATGAATTTATTTTAAAATAAATATCTAATTAAGAATAAAAATTTCAAGATGTAAATTTTGTTAACTTATTCTTAATTATTCAAAACTTATATAAAATTTCCTGAGACATACAAAAATATTTATTGTAAAAATACAGTTACATAATTTCTTATATAACTCTGAAAATATATATTTACAGAAAATAATTTCTTTTAGAGTTGCTAAAATTCCATTAGATTGAAATATTTCAAATGATAAATTTTAAAATGTTCGCAATAAACAAAAAAATTGGTGTTGCCTACATAAATATATATTATTTTGGATTTCTTAATGTTTTACAATTTTTAAAAATTTGACATTTAGATATGAATTTACCTCATTAAAAAAATTCCATTCGGATATATCCAATTTCTATAAAACATGCTTATTAATAAAAACAAAAATTAAGTACATAATTTACCAGTGAAATTCTAAGTATTCTATACTATGAAAAATATGAAGCTAAGCATGATTTCTTCTTGTTTTACTGTCAAATATTATTTAATATAATTTAAGATAAATCAAAGTTGTAGCATATCATGAATTGGGCGTTAAACCTTTCCCACTAGTCATATTATGAATCATTTCAGTAATATATTTATGCTTTTCAAGTTCCCCTTTTAAATACTGGATGGATTTTTCTGATTCATCTGATATTCTTTGAATTTCAGAATCTTTTTGTTCAATAGAGGCTTCATATTTTTTACATAGTAATTCTAACATTTCTTTATCATGTTTCAACTTAGTCCTTTGTGATTCTATCTGTTCCAAGTTAATTTTAAGATTTGACAGTGATGCTTCATTTCTTTGAATTATACAATTCTTTTCTTTCAGATTTTCATTCATATTTTTTAACTTATTATTTAAATCATCAACATTTGAATCTTTTAATTTCACCTGCTCAATAAGCAATTCTTTTTCACTTGTCAGATCTGATATACGATGCGAGAATTCCTCTGATTTCCTTGACATTTCACTTAAAAGGTTTTCAATTTTTTCCTCTAAAGATGCAATAGTTTGCTGGGCACCATCAATCATATTTTGTAACTGGCACTGCCTCTGTTCTGAATTTAATTTAAATTTTTCTGCAGCTTTCTTTGTTTCTTCAAGTATTTTGGTGATTTCTTCTTTTGATTCTAGAAGTTCTTCTATAGTTTTGTTTTTTAGTTGTATCTCCTCATCACGTTGTTGCAGTTGACTGGTAAACATCTTCTTTTCTTGCTCTTTGATTGCTATTAGTTTAACTTTCTCATCTTCAACATTTTTTTTCTGCTCCAATATTTTACTAACTTGTGTTTGTGACAATTCTCTCTGTTCATTTATTTTATGCTCAAGGTCACTAATCTTGAGAAAGGCTTGATTTAAATCTGACTCTAATTGCCTTGTTTTTTGCTCTTCAAATCTTAATTGAGCTGCTGACATTTCACATCGACATTCATAATCCTTCATCATACTCCGAAGGCGAAGAGCTTCTGCATCAATATCAGCTTGTCGGCACTTGTATTGAGTGATAATTCTGTCTGCTTCTTGCAAAGCTGCAGATTTTTTATCAATGTAGTTTTGCAATTCCTGTTCTTTAAGAGTCAAAATTGCAATTTTATATTCATACAAGTCCATTATTTCTGAAGACTTAAGATCCTTAATTTGAAGACCATTTTCAATTTTATTCATCAGAGAATCAATACAGCTTTCAGAATACTTATTTTTATTTGTAGAATTTTTGAAGTCTGAATTGAGGCTATTAGAAGAAGTTGAAAATACATCGAAATCTGACTTCTGTATAGTATTTTTTTGTGAATTTTGTATAAAAATATTTTCACTTAGAACATTTATAGGATATTTAACAGAGCAATGAGAAATGAGTGATAAACTTCTATTGATGTTATTTTTATCATTTGATGTCAGTGCAGAAGCTAAACAATGTAATAAATCATTATTCTGCATCAATGCACAAAGAAATTCATTACAATTAAGTAAAGTATTATTTAAAATCAATATTACATCAGAGATTGTAAGAAACAGGTCAACAAATTGATTATAATTATCATTATCTGCTGAACATTCATTTAACAAATAATTTATTAAAATTTCACATGCTGCCAAACTAATATTTTGAGAAATATAATTGTTCATATTATTATTTTTAGATAAAAATAGAAGTAAATCAAAACTATTCTTTTTCAGTTTGATATATTCTTCCAAGGAACTATTATCTGTTTTCAAAACAGGTATATTTTCCAAAATAATTTTTAAAACAAGTGTTGCACTTTCTTCAATGCAATGAAAATTGCTATCATTATAGGACTCAAGTATGCATGTAATTAATTGTAAAGAAATAGTTGTAACTCCAATTGGAATTTCATCTTTTTCGGTACACCATTCAAGCAATTTTGGATGAAATTTTAAATTCTGCACACTGTCAACTGATTCTGAGGGTAAACACAGAATATTGCTGACATATTTATGCATTTCCAAAATATTTGTAAGAGAATAAAGAAATTTCAAATATAAAATAGTTTGTGAGAAAGGCACCTCTTGCAAAGTCTTGGAAATTTTCCGCAAACATCTACTCAAACTTGGTGATTTTTTTAAGAAGGATTGAAATTTTGCGACCTGTGCCAAGTCTGTAAAAAGATCTAAAGCTGTTGTAGCACAATTATTATCATTACAAATAAGCAACTTCATAGTGAGATCAAAAGTTAAGATAAGATGTTCATCAGTCCATAATTTAGCTCCATGGCTATTATGAGGTGTTATGCTTGATATAATAGATAATGCATATATTAAATTGGGAACTTCAGTGTTAATTATTTTAGTAAGCCTTTTTACAATCTGTTTAATATCAGGCAAACTACAAACATACAATTGAACTTCTAAATTATTGCGACACACATTAGACAGAATATGAAGAGAAGATTTCAAGACTTGTGATGATTCAGATTGTATAAACTTAAAGAGAAGACTGATCAAATTTTGAAAATGATTTTCCAAATACTTGATTTTTATATTATAAGTCACAGATTCTAAGAGTTGTAAGCATTGCAGTACCAATGCATCTTTTGTATTCGTTCCATACCTTTGTAGAAATATAGAAACAGCTGAATGCACATAAAATGTGGATTGAAGAGTTCTTAACAAAGCAGAGTTGCTTGCTAGATTTTGAAGAACAGTTAAAGCGCGAGTCAACAGAGGTAATTTAATGTCGTTATCCATAAACACATTAACAATATGTGTGATGCACTTAGAGGACAGAAGGTTACGGTTTTGAAAAAAAGTCAGATTTGCTGCATCCGATGTTAAACATACTAATATTTCTAAGTGTCTTTGAAATTGTTTCACATCATCTTCATTCTGGCTCAAAGCATATTGATTAGCTGATGCTATAAAAGCAGTAATAACGTTATTTACTTCCATATTTAAAAGAACTTAGCCACTTAGTTAACTGACACACAAGTTTTTAAGATGTCTATCATCACTTCATTTGTTCACAAATTCTCTTAAGTTTAATAAACTCAACAATTACATTTTAATGTTTCAAATACTTAGAAGAATCACGTAATTTCTGTAACTGTTGAATCAAACAAATGAATTCAGAGGCCAGTTGTCAAGCGTCCCCGATTATAACGATCTTTTGCTTATTTAAATTAAGTTTTCCGCCGTTGGTTGCTTTGTTGCTTAAATCAAGATGATTACAGTTACAGCAATTTGCCAAAAATGAAAAACACCATAAAAATCAATTTGCCACTTAGTGGCAGGACAGTTCCATTAGCAGTATTATTTCTTTTACAATTTACGTTATTTCGGGGGAGTTCAATTAATTTGTACAGACATAAAAATTATTTTAAAATGCTGAAAATATTATATGAAATGATTGAATTTTCCTAATAATGAAAGTGAATATTTTTCATCATTCAATATAATCAATTTTTTATAGAATGTCATAATCTTTAAATGACTAATCAATATTAATTAGCAATAAATAATTTAAATGACTAAATATTAATATATAAATGACTAATCAATTTTTTATAGAAAATACTTAATGATGTTTAAATTCCAAGAGCAGTTTACTTAAAATAACTTCTTGTTGCTTCTCTTTAGCACAAAAACATACACTGCTGGACATTTGCTAAGGACGGATCACAAATTGCAATGTAGCATAACATTAAACGAGACATGAGGCCTAGTATGATAAAATAGAGTTGCCACACTGTTCAGACATTAGAATAAATAATATTTATTGTTCTGGAAAGTACAAAAGCTGTGAAACATCTGAAAGAAAAAAAATGTTCATTTGATGTTGCATATGGAAAAAATGGAACATTGCAATTAAAAGTCAGCAGGCACCTTGAAGAAAGGTATCAGTATGGGATATATCCACCGTGGAGTGTGATGCAACATTCCACACGTCGTATCATACTTTACACAACATTATCCATCAGCTGTTGAGGCAATTTATCCCATTCCTCTGTGAATGCACGGATAAGGGTGTTCTTGTTTGTCGGAGGATAGTTTCGACCAGCAACTCGCCTCCCCAAAGCATCTCATGCATTTTCAATGGGATTTAGATCTGGAGAACGTGATGGCCATACGGGACGTTGAATACCCTCGCTGTCTATACAATCCTGAACAGCGAGTGTTAGATTACATGTTGCTCTGTCGTCCATAAAAACAAGTTTATCACCGACAGCACCACGGAAAAGACGAACATGAGGAAGTAGAACTTCATTAATGTATCGTTGGCCCATCATAGTCCCATTCGCAACCACGTGTAGGGGCGTGCGGCCATTGATTATGATGCCGGCCCACTCCATGACGCTGCATGTCTTAAATCGGTCCCTTTCCTGGATATTTTCTGGACGATAAGCAGTACCACTCTCGCGCCAGATTAGTTGGCGTCTACAATCTGATGACAGACTGAACCTACTCTCATCTGAGAATAGTACGCATGCCCAGTCCTGTTCAGTCCAATTGTGATGCTCACGACACCATTGCAAACGGGCAGTACGGTGCTGTCTGGTCAAGGGGACACACACAACAGGTCCGCGGGCGTATTGTCCTCCTCCCCTCAAACATCTGGCAACAGTTTTTCGGAAGATCTGCTTTCCTGAGGCAGCAAAAAACTGATTTGCCACCTGATGAACTGTGGTGCGCTTGTTCCTCTTTGCTGATAGAATATATATATGTCTTCTGCAGGCGTCGTACTTCTAACACGACCTCCCCCGTGCCACCTACTACACATTCCAGTAGTTTTAAATGACTTCCACATCCGTGAAACAACGCTGTGAGCGATGTCGAACTCCCTGGCAACATCTGTTATTTTTCGCCTTTCTTAGACCTTTCCAATAATTCGGCCATACATAAAGTCATCTAAGTGGTGTCGGGAAGACATGCCAAAAATTTCAAGTTCGTCTATTAAATCTTTCCTGTAAAACTTTGACTTTAAACAAGAACTGTCCACACGCGTCAAAACCTTTAAAGCTTTTATGAACGCTATCACATGATGAACAGGCGTGGGAAAAAAATTGCATACGCATACTTCTTCTTACTATATCCCGCGCTTATTCTAATTTTCCACATTTTGCTTCCTTTCATTTTGTGGTTGCTATGGATGATAGTGTTATCTGTCCTTAGCATTTGTCCAGCAGTGTATAATGGCAAAGATGTATACATAACAGTAAATATGTGTATAATGGTAAACACATATAATGGAAATATAAGTCAGGTTTTTCTGCTCAAGAGTTTAAAAATCCTGAAAATAAAAAACAATTGTGGAATGAAGATTCATTTAAGATAAACTAAAGCATTACATTTAAAATAAATAATCAATAAAATAATTAACAAAAAGTCAGTCACGGAATAATAGATTATTTAATGTATTCAACGGTTTTCTTTTGTAATAAAAAAATATGCATTTCTATCATTTAATATCGATATTATAAAATAATTATTTATCAAAATCTAGTTATTTCTGCTTTTCTGCAAAGATATATTTCATGTATAAGAGCATCTCTATTGCTAAATAAACAGTACCAATATAAATCAAGGTCGCAATTATAATCGAATTCGCAGAAAAATATCCAAAAAAAAATTTTTTAGGCATTTTTTCATATTGATTACCTAAAATAGTTACTTAAAAACCTTTTTTTTAAATATGTTATGATTTATATGGTTATCAGGAAATGAAAAATTATTTAAAAGTTATAAATTCATGAGAGCTTTTGCAGCAGATCACTGTGCTAATTCGGAAATAAGTAAGTTGAAGAGACGAACTGTATCGACAGGTGGCAAAAAGCACAGCATCAAGGAAATACAGACTGACTTTTCTCTTACTCTGTGTGGATGTTTGTGCCTCACATGATTCGTAAGCTTTGGTATATTCTGGTTTTAAACACTAACAAAAACTAAATAAATTTTAATGAGCTTTCTCTAATTATAATCAATATCAATAGTGAATAAGTATGGATGATTATTGTAAAATTATTCAGTTCTTTGACTCATTTTAAACTAATAGTAAAGTCAAGCTTTTAGCATTGAGACTTGTTAAAACCCAAACATTTTTCAAGAATGGGAAAAGGATATTGTGCTTCTACTTTATGCAAGCAAGTTTTTCAGTGTGGGTGTTTGGAGATTCTTAGACATCCTTACGACTCGTAATATCTAATTTCTATGAAAACACTTTTTGTAAATTTATAATAGCGGATATTCTAATGACTTACAACATTCTGTCTGCGACATAGCATCAAATTCTAAAGCTTTTATCTTACTTCATATATAGTGAAATAAAATTTACACAAATAGTCATTGCTGATTGGTATACGGTATATCACAATTTGCATAAGATTATTATTCATCTCCTGAAGAGCCTTAAATAATTCAGCACTATTTGAGCTTGTCTATCTCTGTTTACGTCAGTTTCAAATTTTCTTTCGTTCTCAAATTACCCTAAATATAGATTTAAACTTTATATATTCAATACAAATTTATTGATAAAATCATTAATTTTTTATATTAACATTTTTAATTTTATTTTTTATAATTATTTAGCTTTTAATTTGTCTAATTCAATTACAATTAGATTTTGTAAAACTTTTTCATATTGTATTGACATCTTTCATTAACATTTAAGTTTGGGTACGCGAGCTTTATTAAAATTAAAAACATGTTTCGTGTATTTGTATACTATTTTATATACATATATTCCATGATTTCCAGTGGAAAACCTGCATTTAAATTTCGGCGAAAAATTGGGTAAAGTCAGCATTCCTCGCACAAGTTAGCACAGAGGACAATCCCACGACAACATTTTCCAAGGACTCAATTACAGTTCAAAGTACTCCACGTTTTAATCCTCGTTATTTAACGTGAAAAATACTATGGGGAGACTGTGGGGCTGACACCAAAAGAGCAATTTCCTTCTTTTCAGAGACGCGACAACCAGTTTGACGACAACATTATCGCCAAGTAAAATTACAGTAAACCAGCCAGATGCCTGCTCACTCCCTGTTCGACTGAACGGACTTTGTTACCTCTCGCTGTTCTAGTTTTTGTAAGTATAATGTCTATACTGTATTTTTATATTAAGTGTGTGTATAGTAAATATTATTATGTGTATAGTAAATAATTGCTTAAGAGAAGTTTTCTTTGTGAAACCGCGGATGGCACAGTAGTATATTTCAAAATAAATTCAAGTGAGTTTTAATTGCGTTTTAAACTATTACAAATGTGTTTTATTCAAAATTTTGAAGTAATACATAACTTATTTCTTAAGTTGCTATACACCGACATTTTAATTCCATTAACTGCTACCTGCCTTATTGAACCCCGGTCAAAAACTCGATTGACAAGCAGAACAAGTATAAATAATCCATAATTGATTAGAAATCCTCAAAGAAGCTGATCCTTAGAATTTATAACATACTTAATTTGCTGTTGTTGCATTAGCATGCTTCCCTGATAGAAGCAGATGGGTGGAATCATCGTGATTTTGAAGCAAGGGTCCAGTAGAGACCCCAATGCTTGGCATGCCACCCCCAGAGATATCACTTCACTTGGAAGACAATTTATAAGACTGCAATTTTCAATCAAATTAGCCTATAGTTTTACAATTAACAAAGCTTAAGGGCAAAGTTAAAATATTGCTACATCAACCTCAAAAACGCTTACTTTTCTCACAATCAATTATACGTAATCTTGCTCTCGAGTACGAAATTCGAAAAATTTATGCATGTATATCCCGGATAATAAAACGAAAAATATTGTTTATAAACAAGTATTGAATTAGAATTCTCAATAAAAAATTTCTACCTCTTATATATTTTAAAATCTATCCTTTTATCCCAACTACCACACAATCTCCTATCTACTCCCCGAGCTAAGCCAGGTACCCTAGCTAGTTCTAAAATATATTAAATCTTCGTTTCTCGTTCGTATCTTTGTTTGAATATTATTTATAAAATATATGAAGATTTTATAAACTTATATTATTATCTTATTGATAATAATTTCAATCGTCAGCATTAATGAATAACTTCATTCATTTGAAAAATTCTCATTCTCTCTAAAATGAGGATTTTGTATTTCCTTAAAAACAAAAATAATGCAGTATTATTGCTATATTTTTACTTTAAAATGTGTAAAAATAGTAATAAAATAAAAAAAACACTGATATGGAATTTTAAAATTTGAATAGTAGAATTACTTCTTAATTAATTATTTAGTTAAAAAGTAGTTCGTTTGTTGAAGTTTTAAATTTAAATAAGAAAACTTGTTTCATATTTAAAACAAAAAATATAATTATAATGTCTTACTTATTAAATTTTTAATTAATTTTACTAAAAAAATTAAGTTTGAAAAATTAGAACTTCTTTAAATGCATATATAAATATATTTAGAAAATAAAACTTTAAAGTGAAGTTGTATACTAAAAACGATAGGTGTTTATAACGATGGTCCTTTTGACGATGGTTATTTTAAAATATAATTTATTTATAAAACCATAGCTATTTAACAGTGAAATCTATCAGCTTAAATTTCATATTTTTACATTTTATGCTTCTATTTTAAAATAAACAGTTTTTCATCAGGAAAAGTTTTAATTAAATCTTATATCATTCATAATAGAAGTTTTAAGATTTTGATACTAAAATCAGTATACACTCTGAGGAGAAAATAAATTTGTGAAAATTTTTTTCCTCTAAAAACAAAAGACAAAGTGATAGGCATAAGTTACATTTTTTAATGTTATTAAACGTTTTTCCGTCATTAAAATATTTTTATTTATTTAATTTTAAATTTTATAATGAACTTTAAAGAGAAAAAGAAAGCTTAAGTAAAAACAATGTATTCAGAATTAAGTAGTACATCTACACAAGAAAGATCTGTGTACTTTAAAAATGCTTAGTAAATTGCAAAAAATATGTCGCTTATTTATTATTATTATTAAATCAATCAAAATGAAGTGAGAGAAGAATCACAATGAACTGTGAGAAAAACCTTTGGCGAATATTTAAATTATCAATATCTACTTTTAAAAAAATGTAAATTTGTAATATAAATAATCAAAGATCAATTAAATAAGTTATAAAATTGAATGCTTCACAGTTCAAAGAAAATATAATTACCTAGCAGCGACACTGATTTCGAAAAAAAAAAAAAAAAAAACATTTGGAATTATTATATTGTTCCTTTTACTTTTTAAATAAATTTTAACAATGTTTTTTTTTATTATCTGAAATATTTTAACTCTTTTATAAGAAAAAAAGTAAGAAGAATATGCAACAAAAAAAAAAAAAAAAAATACTTGAGGTTTCGAAAAATCGAAGCAAAATATTTTGAAAAACAAACGATTTTGGAAATCCGCGAGTAGAACTACGGTTGTGAACGAAAAAAAAAATATGTTGTTCATTTCATTTCTCTTCTTACAACTTTTCTAGTATATATATATATAATTAACAATTTATTTAAAATAATATTTAGAGACATGAAATCCTTGAATGCTTTCTATAGAGGATGTTAAAGTGATTTTGGAAACGAATTTCAGAACAATTGATAGGCAACAGAAAAACGTTTTTACAATGTATCATTTTATTAGACTTCGAAAATCGCTTGAAATAAGTCAATATATTTCTGCTTTAAAACTGTATTCAAAAGAAAACTACAGCCTTGCTGAAACCAATATAATTGCTCGTTCAGGAGAAAAATATTCGAATTCAACAATTAATATATGCTATGAAAATTATCCTTTCTTTTTCAACACAGATAATAAATGATATAATTGATAAAGCAAGTAAAAATGTGAAAATATTATTAAAAAAGAAAACACTAAAACAAGTATTTTAATTAGCAAATTAGAGCCAACATTTCAAAGGTTGAATTTGTTATTTCAAAACCAAAATTTAAGAAAATGCTATAACAAGAGTTTTGAATATTTTTTAAAATAATTTTACAAAACTAATTAATAAATATTTATTCAATTAATTTAATTTCAAAAACGTTCAATTCATAGTTAAAAATGTTCATTTCAGAGTTCCCTTATCTTAAGGACAGGAGACTTAATTCCAAGACATGTTGCTGAAAAAAATGCATATTGTTATATTAGAAATTTTTAATTAAGATGACAATATTTTTTGTTCCAATTGACGAAGTGTGGATATATTTGAAGAATACCAATGAAAGCAGCGGTTTGTTACTGGAAAAGAGGTCTGTTCAGTATATATAAATTTGACTGAAAGATAACACAAAAAAAAATTTCCTTAGAGATCTCATGATAATCGCCGGAATTTTGTGTGACAGAGCAATAAATGTAAGTAATTATAATAGTAATACAAATGTTGAATTCACAATTTTTATATTATATAAATAATGTAAGAATTGAATTCATACACACAACGTTTGTATTAATAATATAATTACTTACATTTCCTTTCTTAAAAAATAAACCGAAATAAGATATTTTAAACAATTATTTTTTTATAATTTTCAAAGAGCAGAGTTCCCTTATCTTAAGGCCAACAGACTTAATTCTAAGTCTACCATAATATTTACCGAAAAAAATTAGTGTAATAAGTGAAATGAAATCCATATTATTTGACAGCATATAGAAGATTGCTTAATAGCTGAATTGCTATTATAAGGCTTTTCAAAATTTACTGCGTATTATTATTTTTCATAAATTAATTTCTTATTTTCGTGCAGTAAAAAAGACCCCCCCCCCGAAAAAAAAAACAGACAGACAAATATGTATGTAGAAAATAGAAGCTCAGCACTTTTCCCACATTAACAAGAGCGAGAATCGAACTTGGAGCCATCAACCCCAAAGAGCATTTTGTTATCAAAGTTCGAGACGTTTATTCTATGCCTAATATAAATCTTGAAATAAAGTATCAGTGGATCACATTTTTAAACTTTTTTATAAAACTCAAAACACTATTGCAGCCGCTGCTGGATTATGAAGAAAGAATGGTAAGAAATTCTACTTTTAATCGTACGCATGAACTTGGAAATCAAAAAGTAATAAGATAATTGAAAGATAAAATGATCAGGCAAAACACATAAGAAAATAATTAGTTTATTAACATAACTTTATATTATTTCACAGAGCCATCGCCGAAACTGAATAACTAAGTTTACATTATTAAGCAATCTACCATTTTTTTATTCATTTTCTCAGTTAGTAATTTTCCACCAAAAGTTATGGACCTTATCTTTAACCAGATTAAAAATTCAACATTCTCTATTCAAAAGGTTAAAATTTCAAAATAGCCTTGAATTTGCCAAGTTTTACTTTGCTCGAGGGTGTAACAGTTTCTGATGGTTTCCAAAACCAAAGTCGAAAGTGGAATTCGGAATGTGATACCGATCAAGCATAACATTTAATCTGAATACTTCCGAAATTCTTATGTTTTGTAAGGTATAAAAGGGTTTGAGTTTTTTAATTTTGACAAAGTATCAAATAACCAACAATAACCATGATTTTTCAGGTAAGCTTAAAAATTATTTTTTCCATTTCACGCTATTTTGATGTTATTAAACAATATATAATTGAATAAAATTATGTTATTATTGTCTAAAAGCGATTAGAGAATCATTTTGTCATTTCTATTAATTTTGATCAATTTTTGTTCTCTTAAATATTTTTTCTTAGTGCTATCATTAAAAGCATGAAAAAATATGTTAACATTTTTTTATTTAAACTGTATCACTTTTATTTATATTTAAGAGTTAAATAATGTGTATAACCCAAAAATCAAGTACTTGATCGTAATTTTTTTTCAAAATACAGTGTTGTACATCATATTGGATAGCTATAATAATAATTTCATTATATTTCATGAAAATTAAAGAAAATATAAATTAAGAAGTATCACACCTTTTTTATTTATAATTTCTTTCATGCATATGGATTACCATCATGTAATATACAAATGGAGTGTATATTATATGATGTTAATATGTTATACATCACTCGTTTACATAGCTCATAATGCATATCATTAACATTAGTAAATATGTAATCCTTAATATCAGCCTAAAAGCTACAACGTAATTTTTCCTTATTATTATCTGCAATGATTAGTAATTAATAATTATATTCCATAACTTCTCTTAAAAATACATCATATATATATATATATGATGTGTTTTTAAGAGAAGTTATATATATATATATATGTTTATTTTATACTATTCGCTTTCTTTGTAATATAGTTTAGCTAATATAAAGAATGATACAATTTTATTTAATTTTTATGCATTTATTTAACTCCTAAATATTATCATTCTCATTTCAGATTATTTTCATCGCAGCTTTGGCCGCCATTTCTTTGGTATGCATAGTTTATTTTTCTATTTTCTCTTTTCTCTAGTATACTTCTTTTATGTTAAACTTCAAACTCAGTTATTTCACTCTGTGTAAAATGGAGAGAAAAATAAGCTTATTTGTATGAAACTTTAAAAAATTAGGAAAATCACTACATATTTCAGCTGAAATTAAAATTTAAAAGATCGTATAAAAGAGTTGGGGTTATTAAGTAAAAGATATAGCATTAAAAGATTGCGTATGTTTTTACTTAGTGTGGATGACCATAATTGCATGGGGATAAATTAATAAAACTAAATTGTCATTTAGGTATTCTAAAAGTAAAGAAGTGCATTTGTCAGTAAGAAAATAGTTAAGCTTTAATATCAAAATTATTTCTGATTAATTAAGCCATTCATCACTACGTATTTTCCAATTATTTAAATACACTTTTTTTTAAATTGTAAGAAAATTTATAAAAATAATTTTTTAAATATATCGATGAAGACACTGAAAATATTAAAAACCAACTGTAAACATCGAAGATGCATCTTTCAAGGCCATCTCACACATCAAAACAGTTTTGATTTCTTCGGCATATAAAGAAATAGAATAGAAGAATGGTTTATAAATCTTATGCATCATGGGAAATTTTCATGCCTTTAGACCATGGGTTCCCAAACTTTTTTTTCTCGTGGACCACTTTCAAAGTTTTACTATTATTGGTAGACCCCCTGCTGTTATATTTCTACTGTAGTCCCAAAACTACTAAAAAATATCACCCAAAATTAAGGGTGTTAAGAAGAAAAAAAAGTAGCACATTTTTTTTGTTGCCCTATTTATTAAAATAATACTTATACAAAATTAAATTGTAAACATTTATTATAACAGACAATCAACAATTGAGAAAAAATCAATTGTTGACTGTCTGAAATGTAAATGTAACTCTAAAATGTAAATCGACAATAAAAAGTAGTCATACTTTTAATGAGACGGATGTACTTGGCGGATGGACAGAGCAAATAATCAATATTTTTATTTAGTTTTGTAAGAAGTAATCTCAAATCTCCCCGTTCTGTGATGTTCAATCTCCTCTTTTTTTTATTTATTTTTGTTAACAGGTTGTAACGGCACTAAAACTTCTTTCAACAAGATATGTCGAAGGAAACGCTATCGAAAATTTTCTCGCAATTTCTCACAGCCTACGATATTTTTCGAGGATTTCTACCTGCAGATAAAATGTTTCATAGCTTTTTCTAAATTTCACCTTCAGTTCCTCATTGGTGCTGAGCTCAAGTAGCTCCTCTTGTAATACCACATTCGCCTCTTCCGTTTCATCAAATGGGGTTATGATCCATGGTGGTATTTCCATCGTCAGAATATCTTCAAATATATTTTTGAAATGTTCATGCAGGGTATTTAAATGCTGTGAGCGTAAGTCTGAATATCCTTATCAAGACATTCTATCTGTGACAAGTGTGGAAACTGGGAGAATTCGCACCTAATGTAGATGGCAAGCACAGCGCCAGTCGCATTCCATCCCTTTGCAGTTCTAAACAAGTATACTGGACGAGCGGGCGCACGCGCTTCACTTCGCTAGTCTGGGCATGTGGTGTACATTTGTATCATTATCTATTGTTCTATTCAATTCTGTGTTTGAACTGAGTCTCGAATATTTTTGAGTATCTACCTAGTGAATGATGCTACTTCTATACGTTGATAGGTAAATCCAAGCCAAAATTTTGTTCTTTATTATGAAAACAACCAGAAAATTTTTCGTGGACCCCTACTTACAACTTGTGAACCCCTATTTTCTTTTCACGTCTACGTGGACCCCTGGGGGTCTATCTGGACCACTTTGAGAACCTATGATTTAGACAAAGTGGGAACCTGTAGTATTTATTTGCGGAACAAATATATTGATTTTAAGAGAAATAAAAAAAAAAATTTTTTATCTAGATGGGTATAACTGTGTTTTTAATATTCAAACAAATCAAATATAGATTTGAAATTCCATATCCTTTAATGCTGACAATATTACTAGAAATAAGTGAAGCAATTAATCATATCCGCCATTTGGAATCAGTAAAATGATTTTTTTTTTAATTCAAAATTACTTTTCTGATTATTCTTCAGTGGTTTAACCAACACTCATAATATTTTAACTCAAAAGCGCAGCATGAGTTACGGGATCAGTGAGATTTACACATCAAATGTATCATTATTTGAATAAACCAATAATATTTTCTTCCTATAGGGACACACACATGATGTGCACCAAGTACACCATGCACCCCAGCCATACAAATTCGGATACAGCATCAAGGACCACCACGGTGAACAACACCGAGAAGAGTCAGGAACCGGAGGCCATCATGTAACAGGCAGCTATGGATTCACCGATGCTAGAGGAATTCACAGACAGGTCAACTACGTCGCTGACCACGGTGGATTCAGGGCTCAGGTGAAGACCAACGAGCCAGGCACCGCCAACCAGAACCCAGCCGCTGTTCACCTCATCTCCAACGCCCCTCACACCGGACAAGAGGGATTCTTGGGTGTTCCTTCAGCAGTTGCTGGATACGGATATGGAGGATTGGGTTACGGATACGGAGGTCAAGGATTAGGATATGGTGGAGCTTATAATGGATATAATGGACTTTACAATGGTTATGGAGGAGCTTATGGCGGATATGGTGGTGGATATGGGTTAGGCATTTTAGGTGGCTTGGGTTATGCTCGATACGGATATTAATTGTAAAATATTCATTATGAAAAATGAAATTTATCTACATAAATTTGTGAATAGTTGTTTTTTTATGTAAAACTGTTTTAATTTAAATCAATTAAAATATTTTAATTATTACTTGGATTAAATGCAAACATATTTCTATTAAATAATTCAATTGTTCTAAGTGCTTTATAAATTGTTCTTAATGGAATGACTGATTAAATCAAAAATTAAGAAGCTATTGTTTCACAATAATCATAAGGAGATTTTAGTATCTAGAGTTAATAAAGAATATGTTTCCAAATTTATGAGTATTCCTTAAGCATTGTCTAAAATGACGTAAATTCATATAAAAAAAGGATTAATTTTTTTAAAAAAAGAAATGAATCATGTAAAAACATTTTTGTATAAAAGTGATATTAAAATTACAAAATAATATCATTTTTAAAGGGAGCCAACTTAATGAATTAGCATTTACTAATTTGTGTTCATTCTTGAAAACTAGATTATTCCGGGCTACCAGTAAAGTGTTTACAAAAATGATACAACTGATAATTGCAAAACTAAACTTATAATTCAATGTTTAATTATCTATATTTCGGTTAGTATCATCCTCACCAAAGATTTCTATATGTGAAGAAAACCAGGAGGAAGTGCTCGTGTTATTTCTTTAAAAATGAACTTGCATATAATTTGAGAAGTCGACCGATGGCTGAGTGGTTAGCGTTCCTGACTCCTGAGATGTGGGTCCCGGATTCAAATTCCGGTTCGGACATGGATGTTACTTTCTTTCTCTGTTCTCTCTGTGCTTCTCTGTTCTTTCTTCTGTGATGATGTATGAATGTGGCCCACTCTATAAACGGGTTTGTGGTGGTATGGCGCGTGCAATGCAACTCGCCTCCGCGACTTGGTTCACCGGTGCCCACTGGGTAACGACAAATGAGTAGTAGTTTCTGGCCTTGTTGTGGAAAAAAATTATCTTTTAAGATAGAGGAATAGCATAGGATTTGACGGTTCGTTAAGGTGAGGTAGCACAAGTCTTCTACGAGATATACTGTGTACCCATATTAGAGAGAGGGTGCCGGCGATACTTCTTGCCTCATCAAGGTATGATTCTGTGTCTCATCTACCGAGGCAGGTGGCGGCAGTTGGACGGTAGATTTGAGTTAAAAAATCTTCGAGTTGCAAAGTATCAAAATTAGTTATAGAAGCCTCTCAGCTTCTGTCACTCGCAAACTCGATCCCTTTCTGTCCTTTCTTCTGTGATGATGTATTAATGTGGCCCACCCTACAAACGGGTTTGTGGTGGTATTGCGAGGGCAACGCTACTCGCCTCCGTGACTTGGTTCACAGGTGCTCGCTGAATAACGATTATGGAGTAGCAGTCTTTACAATAGTTAATCAGTCATTACAATTACTGGCTTTGTTGTGGCAAAGGGTTGGTCACCAAAGTCCCCGCCGTTGGAAAAAAATAATAATTTCAGAATGATACTGAAAAATTATATTAATTGCGTACATACTTTTTCATAATAATTTCTTGTTTTCTCTACATTCACACGGGTGATTGTTCAATTATAGAAATTTCAAAAGAAAACTTCAAGTTGTGTGTGTGAGAACAATAAATGTCTAAAATATCTTAGAAATTCTGCTTAAAATGTGCTTTAAATAGTCTATGCAAAAACTAACAATAATGGACATCATTAATTTAAACCGATAATATTTGCTATTTCTAGTATTTGACTATTTCTCCAGTTGGATTTAAAATACTATTTTCATGAGCTTGAATGCTTATAATTATTCTCAAAGTGTATCATCCAGTTTCTTTATCTAAGCAGGTTATTCATGATTTATAAATGACATCTGTAAAGCATGAAATAATTCCCTTGAGTTGTCGTTTTTCACTCTATACATTATAGCATTTCATAAATATTAGAGCAAATTAATTAATTAACGAATAGTTTGAGTGGCTTTCCAGTTAGCCTAGAAATAATACTTTATTACTATTTTTAATGGTCTTCACATATTTCCGTTCTTAAAAAATTAAATAGCTCATTTAAAGATCAAGATTATTTATCCGATAATAAATCACAGAGCCACTGTATTACTTCCTAAAAAATTCCTAGAAAAGAATCTATTATTTTTTTTTTACTGTAAATCAGATTTAATCTCTTTTCATCGGAAAATAAAGAATTCTCATAATTTTTTTTTTTTTTTTTTTGCAATATTTCATAAAAAAATAATAATGAGCAATATTTTTTTCGTTCTGCGTAAATGATTGCTAAGTATAGAATTGTATCCCATTAATTTTCATATTATATTTTCGGTTGAAAAAAAAAAGCTGCAAATACTGATAAAAATGTTATTTTTTTACGTGAGTTGAGAAATTTTATGAGATTCAGAAAATAAGTATATTATTTAGTATTGTGAAACACAAATGCTATTCAATGCCATTTAAAAAAAATAACATTCTTTTATTATTTGAGGTTATAAATTTTTGATGAACAAAGTTCTTATAATGATCTACATTTCAATATACGAGCAATAAATCAAGATAATTATAATGACCAATATTATTCATTCAGTTATAATATACTTCATTAGTTTGTTGCTTAAAAAAAAAAAAAAAAAAAAAAAAAAAACCTTAATAGTTCCGGTCAATTTGTTTTTCATTTTTAAACTATATCTATTTTTTTTTTTATTAGAAACTAGAATTTTTACATATTTGAATTTATATAACAAGCTCTTCAACTCTTCATTCTAATTATTTATTGAATTCTTGAGAAATCTATCGATTATTTCTTTTTATTTATTGAAATTAGGAGCAGTACTTTGAATATAGCTTCATTATTAATTGTTACCGTAAAATAGCTTTTTCCGTTACGGATAGTCATTCATGCTAGTCAGTGATTAGAGCATTATCAACAAAGGGAGTGGCTACAAGAAAAGGCGTAGAAAACTCTTGGAGGCTATCCGAAGATATCCCATAGTTATTTAGCCCTTGTAAATGACACTTAGATTCAAAACTGCCTCTTGCAAAGTTACATAAGGGAATAGAATAGCTCAAAAGATGCTCAGGTTATTATTATTCTTACGGGAGTTTAAAACATTTTTTCACATACGTAATAATAAAAAAGTTTATTAATAATATGATTCTTGCCAAAAATTTGTTTGGAAGTGAATAAAATTTATAGGTGGTTTTAAACTGAAATCGTTTCGATTTATTCACAATAATTTAAAAAATAAAATATATTGAAAATTAAAGATTTTTTCTTAAAAATTAAAATTTTTATATTGCATGCTTATTTTTATAATTGCATACTATTTCATTGAATCAAAATGTCAACTTGGAACAAGTTAAGCATTGCATAAAATCTTATTTCAAATTAAAAGTTATACCATCTGTAGAAGGCAAGCTATTATACAAACTATCTATAACACACACACACACACACACACACACACACACATGTATCAAGTTGATTTACCTACCTAAATTCAAATTTTACTCTTATTACTTTTAGATTTTATTATTTACTTTTAGTATAAATCGTCCTAATCGAGTTACGATAGCTAACTTGATTAGGACGATTTGACGTAGGTGAGCATCCATACTTTAAGTTGTTGTAAGTGTACTTTAAGTAGAGTTGTAATTGTTGCTGCACCAATATACTTCTCTGTACAGAGCCCTGAGTTGGAAACAATAGGCTGGGAGTCTTTTTAATGTAAAAGTAGGGAGTAAGCAGAAAACTTCTCGATATTTGATTTGCCACTCCCAGAGATATAATTTCATATGAAAAACATAACGAACACCACATATTTAGCATTCCTCATCCGCCACTGATGAGCAAGAGGGATATTGGATTACGCCAAGACTCGAACTCAACCCCTGGCAATAATGAGAAAGATGCCCGAACCAACTAGCCACCTTAAGTAGGAATTGGATCCACGAACTGTGGAAAGGAAAGCAAAAGCGCTGTTTATGCAGTCGATTATGCTTATGATGTGTGAGTGACTGTATTCTTCGCTTTACATTAATATTTACCATAGAACTGATTTTGAACAGCTGAAATGCTTAAATTAGATGTTCAGTGTTAACTGTGAAAAGATAAAAAGATAGAAAACTAACAAAGTCATAAGATGCATTAAGCCCATTTAATGATAGTAAAAAATAATCCAACATAAATTAATTAAAAAAATTGATCAAAAATTTTTCAAGGAAACTATGAAATAATTCAAAACTTTTCAACCAGACAAAATATTTTTCACATATTGTGCTTTTTTTTAAAAAAAAAAAAAAAAACTCAAAACTAAAATTAATTAAAAAAAGAGTTGAAAGAGATAAATAATGAGCCATTTTCTTTCACATAAGTTAGATTATAAGTATAACTCCTATAGTTTCAGAGATTTTGATTGTGCTATCGCTCAAGATTTCGCGAAATCGCAAAGAATGACATATATGATTAATAAAAAAATGCATTTATATTTCTGCAGGAAACAAATCGGAAAGTACATCTTGCGTATAATTAGTTATACAGTGCAATTTAACAGATTATTTTGATTAGTGAGGCTATTTTTCACAAATAATTTGATGCTTTGCTCAAAAATTCGAAGTATTTCCAAAATGAACTGAGATCCGGTAATGATCAATGAAAGATTCAATGTTTGATTTAAGCCTTACCTCTGTGTAACAACGGAAAAAAAGGCAGCATTTCTGTTCTTGTTATATCATATAAAAATAGCATATTATCCCTTTATAATAATTCAACTTTACTTTGTTACAAAAAAGTAAATAAGTGAATATAAAGCATAGATATTTGTGTATATATGAAATAATATTAGATTAAAACAAATTTTTGGAACTAACTCTTTTATAACATGTATGCAAATGATTATAATGTCAAATTTAGTGACTCATAACTTCGAATATAACACTTATTTTTGATGTGAAGTTTGCAGTGTAAGAATGATTTCAAATAGAATATTGTTAAACTCCATATAACCTACGAAATGCCCTTGGATATTTTAATTAAGGAATTATATAACGGATAATAAGCAAAGAACTTATGAACTTGAGGGAAAGAAAACGCTGGACAAAATGTTTTCTGAAATAAGCAAGCAAATGATGATGATGTCGTGTTTACGGAATACTTGCAAAAACCCTAAATGTCCCCTAAGCTGTTAAAGACATCCCTGGCGATGTCTACAGCTCTATCTTAAGCTTGGCCAGCATTGCTGGACAGATGAAGATATGTTGTGGAGACAGTTGGGCAGTATCCGGCTGTGAGGACAAAGTCTAGTGCAACTCCTTTGTCTATCAGTAGAAATTCTCATGCTTTTTAAGTGTTTTATTCTACAACATTTCTGCAACGAAAATTTCACTTGTGTCACTTCAACCTGAATGCGATTAAAAATTCTTCTAGCATTTTCCATTATAATAGATTGGCTTAGTGACATACTGCGTTCACTATTGTCGTCAATGCATATCAAAAGTCATTTTTTTTATTTCATCTATTGTATTATTTCTAAAACGGGTAATTCTATTTGCAGAGTTTGCAGTAGTTGCAGTTCCCGATGACAGCATTTTTTCTTTATTCTTAAGAATCATCTTTATTGGTGAAGTTGTCAAATTCAATGCAGCACCAATTTGATATTGACGTTCACCACTATCTAATCTTCTAATTTTTAAAATTTAGTTTCTAATGAAATGTTTTTTCTTGTTACTTTATTTTCCTGTTTTTTATTATCATTCATGATAAAAGATAAAATCATGATATTTTCCACTACATCAGTCGTTGTATTATATAAATTTATGTTTACAATAACGCCAAGAAATGCTTAAAACAATAAAAATACGCTGGAATGACACCGCAGGAAAGAATAAACACAGAGCTTCATCGAGAATCCTTACAATTCAAATACAAGAGCTTTAATCCGGAGCAGCATTAAGCGGGGTCTTACTGTACTTATTCCATCGATACATGAAATAAAATCTGATGATTTAGGATAAACCCACTTAAATGCAATATTAATTATTATAATATTAATAATAAAAATTTCTTTTATTCGGCAAAGATGCATAGGAAAGATATATGAAATTTAAAAATTTTAACTTTAAAAAAAAGATTTCTGAAGATATTGTAATTTACATTTCTTGAAAATCGTTTGCAAATTACCTTTATTATTTTAACAAATTATTAAAAATGAATCAGTATGATCAAATACCGGAGATATATAATTATTATTTAGAAGTTGCATTTTAGCAAATGACAGCAGTGGATTATATTTGCTTACCAAAGAAGAGAAAAAGTAAAAATCATATATATATATATATATATATATATATATATATATATATATATATATATATATATATATATATATATATATATATATATATATATATATATATATATATATATATATATATATATATATATATATATATATATATATATAACCATAAATGCTCTTACATAATTTTTAAATGTCTGCAAATTTCAATATTGTAAAATAATTCTGCGTTATTTAGGAAGTGGACTCCATTAGATACTTATTATCCAGTGCCTTGATAAGCAATTATTTTGTATTATTTTTAAAAGATTATCAAATATGAAAGTAATATTTGGATCTCCAAGTTTATTAAAAAACAATTCGCTAGGATAAAACCAATAAAATTGTTTAAAACATTGAAAAAAAAAATTAGATATTAAGATAAAAGAAATCGAGTATCGAAGAATTTTGTCGTTAATCACATTCAAAGATAAGTAATTGAAACAATGAAAATGGTTTATTCTTCAAAAATGTTAACAGATGAAAGAATCGCAATTTTTGCTTTTTCAGTAAAATGTTTTCAAAGGATAAAATAAATAAAAATAAATAAATAATATATTGTCAAAATTTTTTACTTTATTTCATTAAGTTAACTTTTATATTCTTATTTTTTCGGAATTCAAATGCAAAATTATAATTAGTAGGTATAAAACATACGATATTAAAGAAGGAAACTAGTAGGTACAAGAGAAAGTAAATAAATACTGTGTATAAGGATAAAATTTTTGATTACATTATTATGCTTTGTGTTTTTATTTATTTATATATATATTTTTTTACAAAACATTATATAAACTTAGTTTGCTTCAGTATATTAACACATTTAAGAATTTCCTTCTCATCAGACTTTATTTTCTCTTGATAGTTTTCCAAATAATTCGCTTAAGTAAGGAAACAATAAAATCATGTTTCAACATTCAAAACAAATCGAAAATAAAATGATGAAACAATTCAAGAAGTATAAATCTTCGTATAAAGAATTATCATCCAAAAATAAAAGAATTACTGATATTGCTTAACTGTCATAGGAAATCTGAACATTTCGAGACTTTACCTGTTTCAAATAACTTTCTGAGTTTAAATAAAATACATCAATTGTATGAAAAAGACCATTTTATCGGTAAAAAGGGATGGTATTTTATGTTTCGTTTATAGAGAAAACTAATAATTTTCTAGGTATAAATAACCCTTTTTTGAAAAAAAAACTTTGATTAGATATAAAGCATTGCATAACTTTTTCAATGATTCCAGTTTTTGAATTCCAGATCAAACTGGTCTATCTTAAAAATAATCTTTTATATATTTTGAGTCTTTTATATAAATTTTTTATAAAGTATGTTTACAATTTAAATAATTAGATTTAACCATTATTCTACATTCAAATACATTAATTTGCTTTACACAATATGAACCTTTGCAAAGTTTATCTTTTTATTTGTGGGTATGAAAAATCTTTACCACCTCTATAGATATCAAGTGTTGCTTTATCGAAAAATCAAAACAAAGAATAAATTTTAATTCTGATTATCTGTAACAATGACATGATTTATGTTTAGTTCATGAGAAAAATTTTGAGTTCGAATAAATTTTCCTAAATTTTATAAAATATCAAGTCAAAAATATTACTGCCAATTCAGGAAATTAAGGTTTATTACTTAACATTTGATTGGTTACTGAATGTCCACTTTATTTTCAAATATTTAGCTTGAATACGATAATTAAAAGAATTAAAAGCTATAGTTTTCACACTTATAGTTGAATAGACAGTACACAGCACTTAGTTTAATAATTCGTATAATTCTCAATTTAAGATGTTTATTGCGCTTCACGATTCATTTAAAGGTCACAACAAAATTAACGCTTCTGAAGAAAAAGTGGTTGTGTAAAGTAAAATTAAAACAGTTGCAATTTTACTGCTGAAATTTTATTACTCTAATAATTTATGCTAGTTTTATAATTTTAATGAACCAGGAAAACAATTTTTCTAATACAGAACAAGGAATAAGTACGAAGAATTTTTTGATGTATGAATGTGCATTTTCTCACATTCATACTACATAAAAATCTTCGTACTTATTCTATTTTTCTACATAAAAATTTTTTTTGTAAAAAACAATTATTTTCTTATATCATTCGATATAAATCAGATTACACATATTCAGACCCATTCAAAGAATCATTCCATTATTTTTTATCTACATCTTTTTATTATTTCTTCAAATTTTCCAGGAAAATAAATATTCTATCCGGGTGGGATAACTCAGTTGATTCCACGTTGGCACATAGAATGTGATGAAACCAGAACTAGAAATTTCCATGACCAATCAGAGCTCGACACGCGTTTGCTAATCGGAAACATTTTTTATTGTTTACGTTCATTGCGCTGGTGGTTTCGTGTCTTGGGGAAGATTTCGGCCAGTTTCTGTCCATTATTTTGTGTAGTAGAGTTATTTCATGCTTTAAAAGCACGAAAATGCCTCAGTTAAAGAAATTATCGCAAAATAATATATTACCTAAAATGAATTTAAAGTTAAATCAATCTTTCAATTGTGGTAACGAAAGTGTGTATTCACCATCTTATTTGGCTCTATTAATTGAGGAAGAAAGATATCAACATTTGACAAGTGAACCAGAAAGTGATGTTTCAGATTCTGTTCAAAATCGCCCCAGAAAAAGGCAGAGGTTGGACCATTTATCACAAGAAGAAAAAATCATGCGCAGGTATGCCTATTCATATTAAGTGAAAGTATGTACTGTATACATATATATATATATATATATAATAGGGTGACCATATGTTATCAGTCTATGCTGATATGTCCTGTGTTAACGTTAAAAAAACTTTGTGCACTATAATATCACGCGTTGTTTTTTACTATGGTTAAAATAACGTATTTTAAACCCAGTTAATTTCGAATTATGAGGGGGTGTGTCACTTTAACTTCCGGAATGTGGAATGTAGCCCTAAATTTGTGATGTTATTAATCTTAAAAACAATGATTAATATTAACAAATTTCTAACGATTTATTGTTCAGAAACTCAACAAATCTTTATATTATACTTGGTAAAAAGAAAAATCTTATGAAGTATGAGAAATGAATGTTTTCCTCAAAACTACTTAACACTTAAGATAAAATATATCACTTTCACTTTCTTTTTTATCTGTTATTTATCAATACCTGATAAGAGAATATTTAAGATAATTAAAGCTGCATATTTGTTAAAACTACATGCATTATTTTTTGTTAATTTTTGTACATTGCTATATTAAATGTGAAATAATTGTTATTTCACAATAAACAAATAATTATTTGTTTATATGTTAATATTTGTTAACAATTACATTATTTGTTAAAATTGAAACAAATTACTTACATATAATTTGTTTGTGTTAGTTAGATTTCATGCTGACTTTGTAATTAGTTATTAAGTTTGAAGAATTATGAAATTTACTAACATCTTAAACTTCTCTATTTTTTAAAATTTTTTATGTTTCTGTGTGCTTTCTGTAAAAGAACATTTTATTTCGTAAAAACGGAATGCATATTACCATTTTGATAAATTAAACTTATTAAGATCAATTTTGTCAAACAACTTTAGATAAAATTAACTATCTCTGTAAAATGTGTATTGGTTTTATCAAGTATACAATATTCAATCATCACATGATTTTGATATTTAAGATAGTTGATTATAACATGTGTTTTCTAATCGAAAGTCTAAAAAAATAAGTATATAAAAAATAGGAATTGGTTATAAAGAGATATTTAAGACAAAATTACTGTTAAAAACATTTTTAAATAATACATTGTTATAAAAATTTATATATTAAACTTCTATAATATTTAAAATATTTATATTTAGCTGTTTTTTGTTCTTGGTGACCTATTGCAGTAATGGTGTTTTTAATCATAAAAGATTTTCATAAATCATTTTTTATTGAAAAAATTATTTTAAATTAAGTATATATTACTCTTAAGTTCAGAACTGTACAAAGGGTGCGCCAAGCGTGCGATAAAGTGCGCCAAATTGGCTTAACGGATAGGAATGCGTTTGCATGACTAGATTTTCGGTTTATGACATATGTCATGCACAAAACTCGTTTGTAACTCTTGAAGTGTTTAATTTTGTTTACAATTTAAGAGTTGCGTTAATGTTCCCGTTATTATATTTCGATTTTTTTTTTAAAGTTACATTATCTCGAATATTTGGGGATATATTGCATATAATTTTTGAAATATTGATTCAAATTTTGAAAAACTATAATTTTAGGAATTTTTTAAAGTTATTTCGAATTTTTGTTTGGTGGGCCAATAAAAGATCTGTGCGGGTTACTAATTATGTGTCTGGTCAGTCATACAGCGCAATAGCACAGAAACCATAAAGAATAATATAGTAGATTTCTTCGAATCTCTTAAAACCTTTTTTCTCGGCCGGGGGAGTTATTTTACTTTTCATTAAAATTTCATTCAGAGGGATTATTATAAACTAATTCTTATAAAAATGTATGTTTACATAAGTTACATTTTTAAGTATGTTTCACGATAGTGTTAGATTGTGTCGTACTGTGAAAATTATTGAGGGTGGGCGTCAAACGCCTAGTTAATTAAAATTCGAATTTAAATATGTAATTTGTTAACGTTATAAATTTAGCTTTATTGCCCGGTTTTTCTGTAGTAGGTATCGCTATACTGAAGTTTTCTTTTAAAGGTGGGCGCCATTGCCAGGTATATTAATTCGAGTTTTAATAAAAAAATAATTTCTAGATATTATAGAATTTTAATAATTCTATAGTGCGTAATTATAATGAAATATTCCAAGCTTTTATATTTGGAATTCGAAATATTGCTCGATTCCAAAAAGTTCGAACGCGATCGGTATTTAGTAAACTGATATTGTGCTTAGTGACATAATTTAGGTTGCCGAGATACTTGTGCTGCGCTTGGCGCGAAAATTGGAAATCGGGCCAACCCTCTACAATTCCGCCGTCTTTTATCGGTTCCAAAATTTTTAATTAGTTTTCACTATTTTCAAGTTCAGAACTCTTTTGTGAAGGATTAAATCTATTTCTTATTAAAAAAACTAAGTTGCTAAGTTATTTATTAATGCTTATCAAAACATAAGTATAAACACAAAGAACAATAGTTTACAAAATGATTCTTTAAAAACTGTTCTCAGAAAATAATAATGTGATCTTAAATGCTTAAAAGATTGCGTGATTCAATCATTTTTTTAAATAATCTCAAATATAAATGAGAAATTCTTTTATCACATTTTGTAAAAAGACATTTGAGGTACCAGGTGAATGAAATTAATCTAAAAAAATCATGCCAAAGGTATAATAAGTTATTGTTCAAAACTTTGATATTGGTGCCAAACAAAAATCAATTCTTTTCTCAAAAATTTATATTTATCTTAATGTTGATGAATGAATTTTCTGCATTTACAAGAAAAGTTTTATGCTTATATATATTTATTAATTTTAAAATCCCAATAATCAATATTTTTAGAAGTAAATTTATTAAAATTTAATCCATTATTGATTAATAAATTTTTACCAATTTTCTTTTTATTTCTTAATTTAAATTTGATCATATATGTGAAAATTCTTTTTTGAAACCTACAAATAAAACTTATGAAACCTTTAGATTTTTATTTAAAAATAATTTTTATCATGCAATTTTAGAGCTTTATTTTTTTTCCCAATAAATGTTCAATATTGAAATATTTTTCATATGTCGACTTGGAATCAAGTTTTTTAAATATAATTCCTCTTCAGAGAAAAAGTATTGTCTTAATTGTATTGATATTTCTTGAAAAGAAAAATATTATTTGGTATATTTTTATTATAGTTTTGTTTTTCAGATTTTACATTTAAAAAAAAAAGAATAAAAAATAAAAGAGTTTATTGCAAATTTACATGTAATTATGTATTATATAACTATTTAACATAATGCTACCTGAGTAATTTTTATCTAAGCCAAATTTTGAATTTGTGCTAAGAAATTATGATTTATGTTCAAACAAACGAGCCAGAATTTAATATATTTGTAAAAAATTATCTTAAATGTTTATTTAAGTTTGAAAATCTCTTGTGTTGCTAAAATAATCGACTTGCAAAATACTGTCATCTTGTATATGGGATTAAGTGTCTGACTTTAAACTCTCGCTAAAATATATCATTTGTAAATATGTAGAAAATCATTCAGTTATCTCTTTGTTTTAATAAATTAGAAATTATCAATAAATTGGAAGCTTGCAATTTTAACTTGATTTATGCATTAATTTAATTAAAAGGAATACATTTAATTCTTCTTATAGGCATAAATGGGGAAATTAAATATAGTGAAAAATAATATCAATGTCAATCTGCAGTTATGTATTTCCTGCAGTGTATTAAATCTTACTTTAGATCCATTTACCATTTTAATATCTTGTGCACAGTATTAAAACAATAAATGGAAATTGTGTTTAGATTTTTATTAAAAAAAAGAGGACATTATTTTAAGAAAAGTTAGTTTATTGCTCAAATTTCACATATATTTCCTTTTCTTGTTTATGTGATATTGTAGTTTTCTTTCAAGTTTAAATTTTTTATATAGTTTCATTAAATAAAATGTTGCTAAAACTGTTTCTTACATTAAGCATAAAAAAGGGTAAGAAAATTAATATTTTTAAAATTTTCTTAATTTTGTAGTGTTACAGCTCATTAAGCAATTCTCTTTTTTCATAGAAAGTTAAAAAACAGGGTAGCTGCACAAACTGCTAGGGATAGAAAAAAGGCTAAAATGCAAGAACTTGAAGATCAAGTTTCATTTTTGTTAGCAGAAGTATGTTTATTGTAATTTGTTTTTTCAAGTGTTTAACAATTGTGAGGTTTTTCATTTATTAGAGTAATTTGTAATTTCCTTATTTTAAAAAATGACATTTCTTAATTACTTGTTATTTATAGTGAAATGATATAACTATCTGAATATATTGAAGTATTGATTATTTATGAAAATTAACTTTTGATTTATTTTAATATTAAGTATTACAATCAAAAATTTCAAATTTAGAGAATTTCAGTTGATTTAAAACTAATAAAAATGATTTATGCCATCAAAGAAAATGTATGTTGTAGTGAACCATAATTTGTGTTATTATGAGAAATTCTGAATGTGTCATATATATATATTAATAATAAATTTATTCTATTTCTAAGATTTTAATAAATCATTAAATGTTTTTATTTTTATCTTTTGAATTGCAGACTTTAAAAAAATAAAATATTTAATTGTTTTATATAAATTTAACTAATGTAATATTTAAAATATAAGAAATTATAACTTTCAAAGATTAAATATTTTGTTAATAGAACTTAAATTCTTCTATATGATTTAATATTACAGCCAAATTTTAATAATTTTATTAATGAATATTTATTTTCAGAAAAGATTACTGCTTTTAAAATCAGTTGAAAACATGAAAAGAATCCAAACATTAGAACAAGAAAACACAGAGTTAAAAATTCGTCTTGGGTTAACTAACACGCTAGAAAGTGACCAAAAGGTATAATTTAGTCATAAGATTAAGAATATGGTGTGTTGTCTAAATGTTAATTGTGTTATTTATATAGATGGATATTAGTGTATTTATTTAAATCTATTGCATACATTTGGGATTAATAATTTTAGTTCATATGATGTACATTTTTAAATAGCATGTTGGAAACATCTTCGGAAGAATAAATTTTACTTTATTTTACAGATTATTTTATTGTTTATTTTTTATATTGTTAAGCTTGTTATGTTTTATATTAATTTTACAACATGATTTGTTATAAGTATAATCCTATTTCAAATTTGCTTTTAATTTGATAATAAACAATTATAAATATTTTTTTATAAAAATAGTTAAATATTTTTAATTAAGCTTTGAAATTCTTATTTTTTTTTTCTGTTTTAAAAATAAAAATTATAGAGAATCATTAAAATCTGCATGCGTTTAGACACTGTTTCTTTAACTACTTTAGTACTATAATATTAAAAAAAAAAAAAAAAAAAAAAGTTAATAAAGAACAATATTAAAGTTTACTTTAGAAATTTATCTTATTCTGTTAATTTTGATTTTAGTTTTATAGGAGAACTAATTAAAAGAGATTGAAATGATTACCTTCCTATAATATGTATATTGAGCAAATTGTAATTTTATGAATTGGTGTTGTAGCTATTTCAGAAAAATTATACATAAATGTGTAAAACTAATATGCTGTGAATATTTGCTGAACATATAGTTTAAACTTATTGAAGACACAATATGTCATCCTACTGGTATTGCTTAAGGTGTGCCATAATTAACTCTTTCTATGTTTTAACTTGTTTTTTTATTTTTTAAAAACTTTATGATAAATATTGACTAATCTAGAATTTTAGAGTTTTCTTATAACATTAAGTAAAAGGTAATTAAAAAGTGCCAGAAATGTTTGTTTTAGTGAAACTATAAATTATCTTTCTTTTTAAATCATTCTTTATTTCTGATTAAGTTAAATGATCTAAAATATTAACTATCAGTAATTTAACTACTAATTTAACAATTATTAACTAATTTGAGAAACTATTGTATTATTTAAAGCACTTTTTATGTAATTTACAACTTAAATCCTGTATTTAAATTTCTGATAATTTTAGTTTGTATGTTTAAAAACTAAATCCTAACTAAACTATGAATATATTTTCATTTTTCCGATGAATTTAATGTGTGTAAATTAATGTGTTTGAGGAAAAGGAGACTAAATTCTAAAAGTTGTTTACTTTAAAGAAATATTTTGTGTTTTAATACGCTTTATCTAATAGATTTACTCATGATTATGTATGCTGATTATACAAAATGATTATCATTTAAAAAATCAATGAAAAAGTACAAATATATGTGCAAATTATACACATTTAATCAATTTTTTGACAGAAAATATTTAGTTTTTCATGGTTATTAAGAGCTATGAGTATCCTATTTTAGATTAAAATGTATAACTTTTCATAGTTATTATGAGCTATGAGTTTTAGATTAAAATGTGTATAATTTTGCATTTTTGTAATTATCATGTTTAATTTTCTTACAGGACAAAGTGAAGTGTGAAATTGAAGATGAGTCATCCAGGGTGTCAGTTGAAAGTAGATCTGTTGAGCAAGCATCGCTCATTAATGTAACTCAGCTGAAGGGACAGGATCTACAGATTCTCTCACTCTGGATGATGCGGTTCGTTTACTTGCCAGCAATAACGAGGTAGTCTTTTAATATTTTTTATCAAACAGTTATTTGAGTTGTTTTAGTTTTATAAAAATCCAGTGTTATTGATTTTGTTTTTCGCAGGTTTATAATTTCTTAATGCAAGAATTCTAGGAGAGTAAAAATTTTATAAGATTATGTATATTTACTTTGTATTGCTATGAACTTACTAATCATGCAGTAAAAATTAAACAATGTTGTAAAAAGATTTTCCTTAGATAAATATAAAGAATAATAAAAATTAATGAAACATTTAACTTTTCTGATTTTATTCTATAAAAATTATGTAAATGTAATTATAATAGCATGTGAACTAAAGATACAATTTAAAATATAAATAGGCTACAATAGTTAAGAATTAAGAATTAGATTAAAGAAAATATTTATCAAGTTATTCAGGAAAGAAAAAGGAAATGTAATTCTTTAATTTAAAGCCTACTTGAATCTATTAGTTAAGATGAATAAATATAAAATTCTTAATGCAATAATTTTCTTTTATAAAACTTCCCTATATGTTGTGTGGATTTTGAATAGTCATGAGTACTTCAAATCATGTAAAATCATATTTGAGGTTTTAAAATCAACTAAAAATATCCTTTCTCAACAAAACAGAATTCTATTTATCAAGATATAGATGATTCACTTGCCAAATTTATTAATTACACATTCTTTAATTTTACTAAATTTTAATTCCATAACTGTGTATTATGTGTAACTATGTATTCGAAACAAATTTTCGGTGTAGTAAAAATTAACATCACAAAAAAAACATTTAATAATATAAAGATGTTAATAATATACTTTTTAATTTTCTCAAACTTGTTTTATAGAGTTAATGGATTTTGCAGCTGAAACAGTCTTCATATATAAAGCTTCATTTGTGTTTAAAGAAAATCATAATTTATTCACTAAGATTCGGTGTTTAATGGCTAAAGTATCTAAGTTTTGTAAAATATTCTTAATTAGAGCTGTTTCACTTGCATGCTTTCCTGTATCTAACTTTGAGTTGGGCTCTGTCAGTTAGAAGCCATAAGATGAACTGTTGGTTTTCTTGAATGATTTCTCAGGGTTACTTGAGTAACTAGGATTTAATAAGTTAGGTTAATTACTAGGTTTTTGATCAAAACTAAGTAATTTTCTGCATATAGATTCAAGTAAAAATAACTAAAATGGAAGGAATTAGTTAATGGAAGTTTTCCACCATAAAAATTTTAATTTTTCTATATTTAAATTTACTTTGTGGAAGTTTGTTATAATTTAGAGTCTACTGTAAACTGTAGATCCTGGTCAGGTTAAACTTTCTGTTTATGTTAAAAGAGTAACATCTAAGTATCACAACACAAAATTAAACTATTTAAATTTCTGTTTGTAATCTCATAAAAATTGATTATAAATTTTTATCAGTGCATTTCTAGTTACTATTATAAGATATGCTAAATTAGTTGACTTACATATTTCAACATACACACACAATTTCAAAATTGAATATGTATTCATGTGTTTTTCTCTTGCAGTAATTTATAATTTTTTTTACCCTTTGCCTTTTATAGTAATTGATGCATGTGGTACCTCTATTGCATTGATTTCTTGCAATTCTTCAGTTATCAATTTTATTGACTTTTAAATACTTAGATTTTTCTTTCTAATTGTGCAGAATGAATCGTTTGTAGAGAACTAATTATTTATGAATTATTGAACTTGTTTCTTTTCCTCAATTTGGAAAAGGCTTATTTTTAGAATATTGTATATTGGAAATAAAAATTATGTTTGCTCTGCTATTGTGAATGAGATGCTTCATCTCTCTCATAGTTAATGATTAATTTTATTGGAGCTTTTTCTGTCTCCATATTTTACCCCTCCATATTCAAGGTTTTGAACATATTTTGAACAAGGTCGGTTACAAAACATTACTTTTCAATTTGCTTTGATTTGACCTTCAAAATAGAGGGCAAATTATCTGTGAATCGAGAATTTTTCCTCCTGAATGTGAAACTTCAATTTCATTAAAAAAATATTTGCTCTTGAAGCGTTAATATTTTTTTAAAAGTACTGTATTAAAATCCAGATTTGTTAAAAAAAATATTTCTAGTTGAAAAAAGAAAAACATATAAATTCATTATATCATGTAAATGTTTTAAATTTTTTCATTGAAATTCTTATTTCAAATGTGTTGTAAATTAAGTGAATTTCTAATGCATTATATATAAAATTTTTTTTTTAATTTCTGAAAATCTAGACAGAGGTTATTGACTCAAAGTTTGACATAAAAAGTAGTCTATGCTCTTAACTTTTTATTTGTGAAAAATATTTTTGAAGTTTTTTTTTAAAAATCTTAATTTTATAATTTGTTTTAAAAGAAATGTATGAGCATACTTTTTATAACATCAAAATTTTGTTTAAAAGAAAACTTATTTGTAAAAGCATGAAAAAAAATTGTTAAAACTTAAGCCTTATATTAGTTTGAATGCATGATTTTTGGAATCAATATGTTGCTGAGAATTTGAGTGTTAACATTTTGTCATCAGTTTAACAGTTCATGGGGTTTGATTTTCATTTAGGAGTGGATATTTGTATTTGTAAAGACAATTTCCTTGTTTTTGAGATGAAATTAAAATTTTTTTAAATGTTTTTAAAATACACTGCCTTTCTATTTTTGTTTCTCAGTAGTATTTCAATAATTGAAAATGAAATTCACAATAATTCATGAGATTTTTAAAAATATTTTGAGTTGAATATTTTAAATTATATAGGCTTCTCTCTCTCTCTCATTAAAAATTAAAATTAGGATATCTTATTATAAGGAATTTTTCTTTTAAAGTTTATTTATAAATCAAGCTATCATAATTTGAATTTCAATGGATTTTTTTTTTGTTTAATGTTTGAGTACTCAAAGTGGTTTTACACTTAGTAATATAATGAACAGCACCATTAATAGGAAGCAGAGCTGGCAGACGAATGGTTAGCGCTCTTGCCTTCGGTTCAACAGTTCATGGGTTCGAATCCCACATAGGACATGGATGTTTGTAGTGGTTCGGAATTCACTTTAAGCCATAGGTCCCGGTCTAATTAGCCCTTGTGTGCAAAAAATGACCGTTGAGTGACAAACAAACCATTAATAGGTTTGTTTGTCACTCAACTGTCATTACCTACGGCTTAAAGTGAATTCCGAACCACTACAAACATCCATGCCCTATGTGGGATTCAAACCCATGAACTGTTGAACCGAAGGCAAGAGAAAACCATTAATAGGAATTATTTCTTAATAAATCTGAATTATATATATTAACTGGTTAATATACAAATAAAAAAATACTAAAACTAGAGATTGAAATATTTTTTCATCTGTCTACAAAATTTTCTAGGGATTGTTTTTATTTCAAAGATTAGAGTTAGTTTTATATCAAGAGATAGTAATGCTATTGTGTAAAGAGTTGCAGTGGGGTTTGGTCAATAGAATATGAACATAGGGAATAACATGGTGCATTTTTTGATACTACTTAGTGTGTTTTTATAGTTCTATCAGAAAGATCTAGAGCTGTGTATTCAGATTCTGTTAACACTATAAATTATTAATTGAATAACACAATCATTTATTCAACTCAACTAATCAACTACTTTTATTCGTATCTAATAGTAGTTGATACCATCTTTATTTATCTTTGATGAACTATTAGTATATCAAGTGAGCAAAAAGAGTATGTAAAACATATACTGCTTTTAATGCAATATATGTTTAAAAAATTCTCCGCATGAATTATTTTCTACTCAGGGAATTTGAGGTCCATTTGACTATGCACGATCTGAAATAAGAGTTATTAAAGTTTTTTTATAAAACTGTCTTAATTTATTCCTGGAGAATATTTAGAACTGCTTGTTATATCAGAGTCATCATTGTTCTAAATTAAACTATGTGTATATATATACTTGTATGTAGAATTTACTAAGAAAATCATAAATATCCTCTCACAATCCCACACAAAAGTCAGTTTAATATAAATCAAAATCTCTAGAGAAGATACTTTTCCAGAATAGTAATTGTGCTATTTTAATGTGTTATTTTTTGTCATTGAATATATTAATTTTTTATACATTTTTATACTATTTCTTCTAAATAAAACAAATTTTTCTGATTTCTTTTATACATATATTTTGGAGTATTTAAATGTTATTACCTGTGTTAAATTTTATTATTGTAATGTACCTTTCTTTATAAAGTATGCTTACTAACAGATTGTTCGACATGCGTGTGATATAATGATTGATATTTTATTCCCAATTTATGTGTATATTTGTACTGTTAATATTATTGGTTTCTTCTCAATTAACCATGCAAATAAGTTATTTACTTTCCCATATAATGTATAATTATAGAATTTTTCTATTAGCAAGCTGATAATCCTGATTTTTCTTTGTATATTGAATTATTATTGTACAATAAAAATAACTTTTTCAAATTTTTAACTTTTTATTTTAAAAATGGCATTATTTGTTATTTGCTTGTTATAATGAGGTGGTGTACATAGATACTGACTTAACTTATTGTTATAAGTAGGCATATCACAGGGTATAGTTATTAGCATTATTAGAAAGAATTGCTTTACAAAATTCTATTTCAAAAAGCATAACTGCCAAATAATTTGAAATATAATTTGGCAAGATATTACATAAATCTGATGGTCAAAATATTTCTGAATTCTGAAAAAGTGAAAGGTATTCTGAAAGCAATTTCGCCCTTAGCACTAAAGTTATCTTGTCAACCTAAATTAAGTCATCTGCTGCAATAATGATTTTCATAATCACGGTTGTACTCAACCTAGAACATTGGATGTTACAATCCTGCACTATTTTTAAATATTTTATTATGTTTACATACTTGAAAATATTACAAAACTAAAGAATGGAAACATAATTTCACATTTACAAACATAGCATATTGGTAATCAAAAGTTACTATTTGAACTTAGTCAAGGAAACATACATCATGAATTTAACTATTTCCTTTTAATTAATCCAAGGAATACAAACACTTTACAAATGCACAATAATCGGTATGTATAAATCTATCAAAATAACTTGTTTATAGGAACAAGTTTCTAATTAACTGGTCTGTGATTCCCACTTTCTAAAAAACTAAGGATTTGTTACAATCTAGCAAAGAAAATAACCAAGTAATAAAGGTGAATCAATAATGCTAATAAACTATATTTTTATGAAAACTTGGGTTTCTAATTAATTGGGCTGTAGCCACTACCTTTTAAAAAACATGTAATACAATCTAGCATAGGAGAACAATCTATCATTAATAAAGTTCAATCAATAATGTGAGTAACTTCCATTGTTAAGAAAACTTGATTTCTAATGAACCAAGCACTACCACACACATTATTGTAGTTATATTAATTGAGCATTACAATTAAAAACAAAAAGACCTGTATATATACAAACTGTATTCTAATCTTTTTAATAACTTACATAGTTTATATAAAATAGCAATTTAAATACGATAAAATTATTCTATTAATCAACCTCACTCACAATACAAATTAAAATATCTCTTAACTTTGTGAATAACTTTCAAAAATATATATTCCATTTCCAAAATGTTCAAAAATTTAAATTAAAAACTAAATAGCTTGGTAAAATTTGAATACTCTAATATCTCATTAATTTTCAAATTGTGAGAAAGTAATCAAAACTATGCACAACCATTAAAATAAAACATCATAAGCCTCAAGCGTTTCAAAACCCTGCACTAGTTGGGCATATAGGATCACAATAAGAATCCATTCTGATGGTGATCCTATGTGCCTAACAGTCTACAGTGATGCATTTGTCACCACTACTGACTCGTAGAATTTAGCCCAATATGTTCGAACAGCAATAAATGCTGCTAAACGCCTATTAAGCATACAAATAAATGCTTTCAAAAATCATTGCTATAAGTCTCATTTTGTACAGAGTAATAAACTGCATGATAAATCTAATTTGTATTTAAATTGTGCTGCTATAATTTTTTTTATGCATAGTTTAAAATTTTAGTAAGAATTATGAGTGAAGCTATTTTTTGATCACAAAATAATTATATGGATCCACCAGTTTTTTAGTGCTGTAAGCAATTGAATTTCATATATTTTATTTTTATAAAAGATGATTGTATCTTTCAGACTGTTGACCTTTTGGATCTACTACGGCAGTGTGGGGAAAATTTTATGGAATGTGACTTCAATGACACCAGCTGTGACAGTGACGACACAGGAAAAGTAGTTAGCAAATTTTATCTTTTTATAATTATATATATCTTTGTTCATGGCATTACAGTTATGATTAAAATTTCTGTTAAAATATTTTAGTGGTCTCTCTCTTTAGTTTTTAACATTTTAAACTAATTTGCTTGTGTTTGATATTGTAGCTTAATTGCATTTTTACCCCTTAATATGGTCATATTTTGTACTGTATGCTTTAAGAATTTTTTTAAAAGGAAAAAACTTTTAATTGGTATATTTCATTCTACTTGTGTTGAATGGGATTGTGAAAATGTTTTGTACTATTAACATAAAAGGACTAATGAATAATTATAAAACTAAAATGTCAAAAATAATTCTAAATCTGTATCTTTGAATTTTTAGCTTTTTGAAGTATTATGCCAAATTTAAATAAATTTCGTTCTGTAGAAATAGTTGCATGTACTAACTTTTACATAGCATGATACATATCCTGTTCTATATTGTAAACATTAAAAATCTATAAATTTTTATTTCATGGCTATGATTCATGTCATTGTTAACTTTCAAATTTTCTCAGGGAGCATGAGAGTTGAAATATTTTCATGGTCAGGGAAACAGAACACTTATTTTTGTGAATTTCTTGTTAATGAATATAGTATTAAGAAAATGGGAATAAACAAATTCACATTTGCACTGAAGGAGCAGTTAAACATAAAGTAGCTTAACTGATTTGTAAATAAAAAAAAATGTTCAGCAATGTAAATATTATAGTGATAATGAAAATATAAATTTCTATTTCATATTAAATTTTTAAGTTTATTTTAAAACAACTAAATATTTAAAATCTGTAAATAAAAATGTTTTTAAATTAGCTTTTGCCACTGACTTAAGTTATAGTTATAAGACTGGTTATGTCCCCCCCCCCTTTTTCATTGCAGAAGATAGAAAATATAGTTGAAAGCTAAATGTGGAGAGAATTTTTGATGTTACAAAAACATATATTTTTATGCACTTCTAATTTCTTTTAAAATTTAATGAATCTTATTGATTTCACTTTATATATATAAATGCACAATTTTAAAAAGCATTGTTTTCTTTAAAAGAAATGATAATATTTTTGATTTTTAAGACATATGCAGTTTTAAAAATAAGTGTCTATCAAATGAATAAAGAACTTTCAGTTTGGAGATTAAAAATATGTTGATGTGAAAAAATATTTCAATTCTTTTTAAAGTAGTATTTTAAAATCCAGTCTTAAAAAATGTGTAAAATGATTTTGTGTGAGAAAATTTGAATAACGATTGAAATTTATAGTTGAATATTGTTAAAAAGAAAGCCTAAAATTTTACTGTAACTTTGTGAATTCATACAGCATAAATTTTAAATATTTCTATTCTGAATTACTAAAAACTAATGAATAACAATTTTACATATTTTGATATCCATTATAAGCAATTTCAAAGTCAATTAGTTTATCTTACATACGATTAATTGTGAAGAAAATGTTTGTACTTTTGTAGTCTTAATTTTAAATAAAAATATCCATCATATTGAAGTTTCTTGGAAATATTTGACAGAAAATATCAAATATTACATGTCAATGTAAATTTTCCTACTTAAAATCATATAAGAAATAAGAAAATCTGAAATAAAGGTTTACCATTTAGTTTGGTGAATTCCAAAAGAAATCAAATGATGGATTATATTAGTGGTTATGTGAAAACACCAAATAATCATGGAAACATTTAATGTTAATTTGGATGAAGTATCTTTCTTTTGAATATTAATATTGCTAAATAAGTATTAGGTATTTATATAAATACTCTCTAACTTCTTGATTGTATTAAAATGTTAAGTGGTTTGCTTAATATCTTTAACACAAATAAACATTCTCAGGAAACAAGCCATATTTGGCAAAAATAAGCCGAATTGTAAAACTTAAAATTATTAGAATAAGATGTTTGTGTGAAATTCATATGCTGCAAAATAAAAGCTGTAAGTTAAAGAGAGTTGGCTATAACTAAATAAAATAAGCCTTACACTACCTTAAATTTCTAATACTAATATATTAAAAATTAAAGTTAATGTAAGACTTATATTTAAATTTGATTAAAACTTAATAAAATAACTTATTGTACTTATAAGAAAGTTAATGAAAATGTGTTAAAAGTTGATGGATTGTATTTTATTAAAAAGATATATTAATAGTTATTTATTGCAGTTTCCTTTTAGCTTATCTTGTAAAAAGAAAATTCTTTACTTCACAGTTAGGTGTACTTATTGACTTTTTTATGAAAGCAATTTTTTTGTTGCTAACAGCACTTTTCTTGAATATATTTTATTTAAGGAATTTATATAAATGATTTAAATTATACTTTAAGTAATTCATTTTAAAAGTTGTTAAAGAAACTTTTTTCTTTTAATAGCAGCTCTCGTACAGCTCTGAAGTGGTGGGGACCACATCAAAAAGCTTGGAACCCAACAAAGAACTGATACATTTTGACCATATCTATTCCAAGCAAGAAGACTCTATTGTTGGAATTCCTGATGAGGGCCTCTGCTTACCCGATGGTGAATTATCCACAAAGGACAGCCACATTCCTGAAACCATATTATCCACCCACGACGACCTTGGTGGAGTTGTTGAAATTGCAGATTCCCCTTCTGACATTCCTATCATATCTATTTCTTCTAATCCCAGTGATCCAGAATTGAATAATTTGCCCTTCCAGTGTGATACTTTCTCTTTCGGTAACATAGATGAGCATTTATTATCCCCACCTACAGATAGTCTGAAGTCTTGTTCCAGTCCTTCATCCAGTGATGCAGGGTATGACTCTTCATTCTCTGCACCCTCCCCCTGTGGTGATGTTTGTAACCCTTGGGACGATACATTAACAGAATTATTTCCATCTTTGGTTTAAAGATTTTTAAATATAAATTATTATCATAAGAGATTAATATATTGTAAATATATATTTTGGTGTGCCTTTGTGAATAAAATCACTATAAAATGCATACTTCTCTCATTTTTTACCATTCTTACATCAGTTGCACATACTTCTACTTCTAGTTTTCCACATTATATTGCAATTTTGCTATTTTTGAAGCAGTAGAAAAATATTTTCTTTATAAAAATTAAACTTACTAGAGTTTCATAAATCCTTAAAATGAGAAAAATTATAAATGGTTGAGAAAATAAACATGAGGAACTCTCTCTCTCTCTCTCTCTCTCTCTCTCTCTCTCTATATATATATATATATATATATATATATATATATATATATATATATATATATATATATATATATAATATAAACAATCATTAAATATAAAACTAAATATCAGGCTTGTATGAAAAATAAATAGTATGTATTAAATGTGAGCTTTTTACTCATGTTTATCATTATTGGGCATGTGTTTAATGATAGTGTGAGCCTAGTATTACTCCTCCATCTGATGTAACCTTAACAATTTTTAATAACCTAAACATTTTTATGCAGATAATATACTTTTCATATTATAACTCTTACTTTTCCTAAAAGATTTCTATTCCAATTTTCTAAAAACAATTCTCATAATTAAAGTAAGATTCATTTTTAGAGAAAGATACAGAAATAAGGGTGCAAAATATAGATTAATGTCTAATTTTTTTGTAATTCAATCAAAAGCAGATTTTTTTCAGTTATTGTTATGTTGTAATTAGTATGATTATTGAAGTCCTGAAAAGCTTTCTATTTGTTGTTATACCCATGGTAATGAGATGTTTTAAGAATTCTAGAAAAAAACAATTTCTGACTTGACTGTTTCTATTAATCTTGGCAGTATTGTGATCTTTGATGTATTTTAAAATTATTCTTTATACATGCATATGTCCTGTGTCAATGGAGATGTTACATATGGATTTTGAAAAGAATGTTTCTTCTAAGCTATATACTTAAAAAGAATCATTTTGCAGAAACAACTATAAAGTCAAAAATATATTGAAGCTTTTGAATGGAAAATGTTAACATTCTCAAATGCTCTATAGGAATTTCAGGAATGTACTAAATGAAAAAGATGAATGAAAATTGTATTACAAATTATGATATGAAAAGATTATAAAACTAAGTGAAGTTATTCTAAGATGCTGTAAGATTTAAAATCTTTACCAAATAGTTAGTGGTGATATTTTTAATTAAGTATGTGAATTTAAAATAAAATTTTTTTAAATATGCTTAATGAGAATATTTTAGTATATAGTTTTCTGATCTTTTACCATTTATTATATATTACCAGTTTCCTTACATGTGTTATGCTAATTGATCTTAGTTTTTTATTAGCTATTAACTAGGGAGTTGAATGTTAATGAGATGGTGAATGCAATTAAATTACTAAAAAGAGTCTTTGATGCTGAAGGAAATTTTGTTTAATTAGTCAAGGAAAGGTGTATTTTGTGAATGTCTGAAATTCGTTATATTAAGATTTCTACTAAATGTTTAAAAGAAATTAGTGTTGTGTAATTGTGTAGAAAAAGGAATTTATTTCAAATGTTAGTGTTATGGAGCTAGTTTAATTCCAAGGCTTTAATTCGGAAGCAGATTTTAAGAAAATTGTAAAAGAAATTGAACGAGTAGTTCTTTCTGATTTAAAAGAGAAAATGTTAAAATTTTGTAGGTAATGTTTCTCAAATTTGTTTTAATATAAATAGAAAAGTGTTTTGTTAGGGTTTTCTTCTGTGTATACATCAATGGTCAACATAATATGTATTTGAATCGTTAATTTGTACATTTCGTGAAAATGACACACATTCAACCTAATTTCTTAATTTAATTTCCTGAAAATACAAATATTTATTTTGATAAATTAGCAGGTATGGCTGTTATGCACATTAAAATTTAAACTTAAAAAAAAATGTTAACTTATATTCTAAACAAATTTTTAAATTATCTGCTGAATATTTCAGTAGTAAAATATTCTTGTTGTATATTTTTAACGCATTTGAAATTAAATTTTGGTGATTTGTTTGTAATTTTATTATTTAAGCTGAATAATTTGATACTATTTAAGTTAAAACGTAAGATTCTTTTAATAAAATTTAAAAAGTAGCTACATTATTTTCTTCTGCATTTGTTAAAATTTTTATATTTCAGTGAATTATATTTACTGCAATAAAAATATTTACTTTCATAAAATAAAGTGAACTAATTCTTATTTCTTTAAATTCAGAAGTGTTATATAATTTGGAAGTATATTCTAGTGGCAAATCGTATTTTTGTATGAAATATATTAAAATATATTCTTAATTTTTATATTTTGACAAACTGTAAGTGACCTTATTTAACCATATTAAATAAAAAATTTAAATTTTAACCATGAAAAGATATTTTTATTTTTAATCATTTACTATTGTGATTAGTTTAGTGCCTTATTAAAAGGCTATGAATCTTTTTACTTATTATAATTTTATTAAATTGTTTCAAAGTAGCTGTGAATTATCAAACACTTTCACTATTTGTGAATAATCCTTCATACTATACCAATTTTGAGTGAATGAAGAAAAGTTCTGAAAATTCAGATTTACTTTTAAAGGTGGGATTGTTATTTGATAAATTACTCTAAGGTATGCTTCACAAAATAGTACTTAAATTGTTAGTTGAAAGTAATTTTACAAATACTCGTGGATCTTGGTAACCTAGTGGCTAAGGCATCGGCCTTCCGTTAGGAAAGGCTGGGTTCGATTCCTAATGCCACCTGAGACCCATCGAGTGCTTGTGATATACGTGCTGATTAAATCTGTGGAATCGAAAGTTTGGTCGGTCGTCGAGTAGTTACCATAGGTGCAATGGTCTGGAGAAAATTTTCTCCATTTTTAGATCAACGTCGAAATTGAGGGAGTGGATCCTCTGGCGGTGCCATTTAACGGAGGAGATAAGATCAAAGTCGTACTTTCACCTTCATGGTGCTCTGGTTAAATGAAAAACGCAACTTTCTGACTTAAGTTTGCATAGCGAGCTTGGCTTGTCCAAGTATCTTAAGTAAAAACAATAAGTACTCTTATCAATGGGGAAGGTGCTGAGTTCGATACTAGTTTAGAACTACAAAAAAAAATTAATGTCGTGATTCTATTTTCTGCTTGCATGTATATCAAAGTGAAAGCTTGAGAGTTTTCTACCTTTGAAAGACGATAAGTGTTATTTAAATGCCTAATCATATCGCTTCCTTCTATTATTAGATGTTGTGTAGTGATTAAGTTAACTTAATCACTACACAACATCTAATAATCTGAATTTTTTTCTGGAATTGCAGTAAAATCTTGAGTGGAATCATTATTCTGATTGAGCTTTATATATAATTTGAAGGTTTAAAAATGCTGGAATTTAATTTGATAAAGATAGTCGACTTTATTTTGACAGTGTATTAAATTAATTTTATCATTTTTTTGTACATTTTTTAAAAATTGTTTAAGATTCCAAGAACAACAATTTATCTTTTATTGAAACTGATAATACTGGGAATTAAATTGTATGTGTGCCAAGTGCCGCAGACTCTTTTTACGGTTAAGCTACAAAATATACTTAAATGAAGTCAATACTAGAAGTCATTTGTATATAATTTATCGTCAATAGTGACAGTGTTATTTCATTGATTTCTTAATGTATGTATTTCATATAAGCTGCATTATGCCCTTCATTGGCAACATTTAAATAACGGATGCTGAATGGAATATTTTTGTTCAAATTTTTATCAGTTGTCTTTTTAATTTAACACGAGTTACAGTACTTTTTTTGGGCAAAGGTATTATTTTGCTATTTTACAACCCTTTTTTTTTTTTATCTAAAGGGTATCCATAAACTTTGTGCTCTTCAAAGAACTACAACAAGGAATTTCTCAAATGTATAGTCATTCTACCATTTAAAATTATTGTGTAAGTCATTCCATAGTCCCAGCACAAACATTACAGAATTTTCAGTACATGAGCATGTATTGAGTTACAAATTATGGAGCATATGATAGACACAGAGATTACAGATATGACATTATGTACTATGGGGACATATACACACATATAATATATACTATGATTAGGCTGGAGAACAAAGGCACATACATGGCTACTATATGGCTTACACATTTGAAGTTTACATATAAAAGGTTGGCACATATATGATAGCTATATTACATATATGTGGGGACAGGGAGATATTTATATATAGTAGATATTATGATGACATATATTACATATACACATATATATATATATATAGTATATATACATATATGTATGTATATATATATACATATATTATATATATATATGTACATATATATATGTATAGACATGCATACATATTATACGCATTACTATGCATACATGGCATGCATATTGCATATACGTGCCCACATACACATGCATACACACATACATATATATATACATATATATATACATGGCATGCATATATATTATGTATATATGTATATACACATATACATGCACATGCATTATTATATACAGATATATTATATGCATACATGTATACTATATATATACATATGATATATATATATATATTATATATATATATACATACACATACATACGCATATATATTACATGCATATATGTATATATATATATATACATATGCATATATTATTATTATAACATATATATGCATATTACAGCATGATGATGCATATACATACATGCTGCATGCATGCATATTATATACATATGTGCATACATATTACATGCATGCATACATATTATTACATGTACATACAGGTACATGATATGTACATATACATATGTATATACATATACACATGCATATTACTTATATACATACTGCATATATTATATACTTTATATTACATACATGATATGACATACATACATATGCATATGATATATGTATATATACAGGCTATATATATGTACATACATACATATATTATATACATGACATACACACATTATTATTACATGCATATTACATATATGTACATACAGACATACATGCATATACATATGCATATTACATAGGACATATATAGCATGTATTATTATATACAGTATTATATTATTATA
>CM057812.1:72493455-72505955 GCA_030067965.1 Latrodectus elegans | reverse complement strand
TTACCGCCAAATCCTGAAAAAAAAATTAAAATCCATAATTACTATTAATACTTTCCTTTGCAAAAGAAAACTAGATAATTTTACTAATTCTTAAAACACATCAGTCGGTTTCGTATTATAAAACGCATAATGCTTGATAAAAATATTAACTAACATAAGAAGTGAAACAGAGCTTATATATCTGTTGAAGGACTAAGCGCTATTTTGTCTTATGCAATTATTAAGGCACTGTGGTGTTTGTCTGACAGTCGTAGCACCATCCATTATCTTTCTAATTAGCGAAAAGTCATTGATAAGACCAGAATCGCAATTCTTAGCAAACTTAAGTAGGTCTCGTCACTTGGTGAAATGCACTTCCAATGGATTCCTTCGGCATGTTGACATGTAGGGAATGAAATGGCAGACTTTCTGGCGAAGGGAGGTTCTGAAGAATCTTTACCAGTTACTTATTCACTAACATAATGTGAATTGTATTCCATTAGAAGGTATGATGACAGGCAAATTAGGCTCATTTCCCCGAGTCATCCCTGGTATCAAGCAGATTGTTCTGGCAGATCCATTGCTATTGGTTGCTATAGATATGTTCAGACTACACTTTCCCGTTGCTTCAGTGGTCACCTGAAGGGACTTACTTTCGAAAAAGGTCGCAAAATGTATACAAATTGTCCTAAATGCCAAAATGAACCGGCATCACCGGCACATATTCTTGAGTGCCTGGGGTTGTCTCGTGAGGACTCATAAAAGACTCTAACGCTCGTTTATGACTTTCTGAAAGTGAATGGACTCGTGGACCTCGTCTAGCATACTCCTAGAGACATGGAGATTAGTAACAACAACAACAGCAGAAATGGAACAGATGATGCATACTTTCACCATTTGTATCAAAACATGTTAAAGCTGCTATTTTAGGAATTGAGATATGTATTTTTATTTTTTCCTATCTTCAATCGAGAAAAAATTTAGAGAAGTTATAATGAGTAATATATTTTACAATGAATGGAATTCTTATTGGAAATATAAGTAATAACAAACTGGACAACGTTTGTCAAAAAATATCATTTAATCAAGTAACAAATGGGAAATATGCATAAGCAATTACAATATTTATTCTTAGCCTATACTACACATAATAAGCACGTTGTTCTAAAGCATGTTGTGAGTATCGCTAAGTGAAATACACATTTGTTTTCAAAAACAAAATTGCATGTATGGGTTGGTAGAATAAATTTATGATAAATGTTTTAGTGAATATCATATATAATTATGCTATATATAAATTATTCTTCACTGTCTCAATTATAATGTAGTTTTGTTTTGGTAATTGGAGCGTTTTCAATTGCTGTTTGAAATTAACTTTTGTAAGACAAGCAGAAGCAATAAACTAGAATATAATATTTCATTCCTGTAGCGACGTAAGAAAATGGAAGTTAAAACGAAACAAACATTTATTACATTACACATAATTAAGATTAGTTACAAAGAGAAAACACTTAATAATTATAAAATAAAATCAAGGTTACATAGTACCAGGGTGGTACAAAAACAAACGTATTTAGGAACCGGATGGTTCTTCACTGCCATTTCTCACATCAGTACACTCATCTCATTTCATGTTGTTTGTAAGTCTATTGGGCAGCAGCGCCATCTAATGTCAATATTGTTAATATGGGTCTGTTACATTTCAGTTTTTTAAGAAAAAATATGTTTTACACAGAACTCAATGAAATAATAGATCAAATATTTTCTATAATTAATTTTACTAATGAAACCTATTGAAAAGGTGAATTTTATATACATAAAAAAATGATTTACATATAGGAAAGGAGAAAAAGATTTTTTTTTTGGAAAAAAGATGTTATAAGAGAGGGACTGAGAAAATCTTACAACCAATGTAAAATGCACATATTGTCTTTATAACAAAGAGAACAAAACAGGAAATTTTAGAAAAGATTTGAAAAATAATATTTAAAGCTATAATTTAGCTGATATATTTGTTTATTTTAATGTCTATAAAAATTCATTATAGAATTTCTGGATTAATACTTATATCTTCTTAGAAATTATGTGAAATAAAAATATAAATTTTTGCATGCATACAAATTTTGTGATATGAAAATCAATTAAAATTTCTGCCGACCGCCCTGTTTAGTGGTCAAAGTGCCTGACTGCGGATAGGGAGGTCATGGGTTCGGATCCCGGTTCGGGCATGGATGTTCTTTCTCTATCTATCCTTTGTTCTTTCTGTGTATGACTGAGGTGTGAATGGTTGCCTACCCTATAAACTGGCCCCTATGGCATGTGTGTGTACTGAAGAAGTCGGACTCCCCACCAAATATGATTCAGTATGAAAAAGTGGAGCAGCGCACCCCAAATTGTCAGCCTAGCTGGCACAAGACAAAAAATAAATAAAATTTATTAATCTATGGAGACATGTATGATCGATTGAAAAAATCATGAAAATGCTTCTTTTAATGTCAATATTTATTTAAGTATTAAATGTTTATAAAAAGTTTAAAAAAAAGATTCCATTGTTATTCACTTAATATTTTGACTGAATGAATTTTTTTTATTTATTTTGAATTCTTTTTTGTACTGACTGAGGCATTGACGTCGCTTTTTCCTGATCCTGGATGAAAGATTCAATAAATTTATTTGAAAATACTAATTTGAATTTTTATCAGAGAGGAATATTTGAATCAACTAAAAATGTAAATAGATTTGTAATTTTATTAACTTTTGCAGAGCAAGAATTTATATGATGATTAAAATTAAACTAGAAACGAGCGGGCGCGAAAAAACCTGAAAAATATAGAACATACAAGTTGTTTCATATTGGTCTTAATATATCAATGAAATTTAAGAAGATTAGCAAGATCTTTAATCGGGTTAAATTTGAATTTTATTTCAAATGATCAAATATTTTTAGTGATTTTTAAATTAATACTCTTGTATCACTCCTTATTTCAACATTTATTTAGAAATTAAAACTTCAAAACAAGATTAGCTGAAATGAGCATCTTAATTGTACATCGAAAAAAAATTTTTTTATTTCTGTTTGTTAATATAGGAATTTTTGGAAAAAAAAACTTTTGATGATGATATACTATGATTATTATATAAAATATTCTAAAACTTCTTTAGTCTATTATCTTTATCAAATTATTTTCCTTACTATTTCGTGTTTAGAATTTAATAATCACTGGATTCAATTGAGAATTAGAAAAATAGCTTTAGATAAAATAACGTAAACTTTCATATTCAATATCAATTTTAGCTCTAGCATTCTAAAAACATTTTTAGACTCCTGCGTGGCCTAGTGGTTAAGTCGCGCTTTTTGAAGTAGAAGAACAAGGGGTCGATCCAAGCCACTGTTAATTATGGGATGAATCTGCAAGCACATCTATCAGGGTTGACCTTGGATGATTTCTGAGTTTCCTTCTCTGAGAAACGGAGTTGACACACTACTGTGAGATATGTGTGCCCACACGCTATCTGTGAAGAAGCTCAGCATATAACCCGTGCTTAGCTCTGAATTAGGGTCTACTAGTTAGATGGAAAGTGGCGGATGGGAGTCTCTGTAATTTAAAAACAGTGCTCAATCAAAAGACATCATTTTTAAACTCCCCTTTCTTTGACCTGTCAATCCATGAGGTATTATTTCACTTGAAGGACATTGCGACCACGACTTATTTAAAGTGCCGCAGTCGCCTTTAATTAAAATGACAGATCTTTGATAAAATGTATATCAGAATTCACATGACCTTCCAACAGTGAAAACAATGTCCTTATCAACAAGGAAACCGGTGCTTTCAGGACTACTATTGGTGAAAAGTCTTCCCCCAAGACTAATACTTAATGCATACTTAGAAACATTTTACAACAGTTATTAGCACAGTTAAACTGCATACCAGGCATTGTCAAAAAACATTTTTAAGTCGTAAATTATAAGTACTGATTCTTCGCGCGCGTGTGTTAATGCATATATAACAAGGTAAGAAGTTGGGTGTTCTCTTATAAAAATCGTATATATAATTTGAGAACAAAAACCGAAGTTTATTGTAACAATTCAGTATTTTAGTTGTTTCTTAAAAGTAAAATTTCTTCCTGTTGGAAAAATTAAAAAACAATCATCATAGACTGAAAGAACTTGGGCAAAGGAGCGAATTAATTACTCTCGCTTACGAAAAACAAATTATTTTGACATTTTCTATTTTAATCAGATTGTGATTAAAACGGGTTGCAAACACTTCATTCTTGATTTGTTCAAATACACGCTGCATACAGTTTATTTAGTGTTAATTTATTCATTTTTTATGATAATTTCTAATATTTATACTTTATATATTTATGTATATTTACTACGCATAATGAATTCACTGCAAGAATTCTCATTCCCTTAAATTATTTAAAAATTCATACATAATCTTCAAAATTTTGTTTTTTTTTTAAATAAATCATCTTGTTGAAAATAACTTATTGTGTTTCAGATGTCAAATTTGTAAAATTATTTTTGTCAGAAGTTTATATGATAATCACACACACACACACACACATAATGTTAAGATTTCTTTTCCTCTTAAGTTATAAAAAGTCTGTCTAAGCCATCAAAGATTTATGCTTAATTGTGAAAACTCTACCAGTTAACTAACTACAATCTTTGAACTACTGAGTGCCTCACGTAAAGTTAATGCATAATGTATTGAATATGATTCCCCCTCCCCCTTTACTCTGTAGGTACCGAAAGTGCCCTGCACCCACTTCCCCTCATATGTGTGCCCGTTTAATATTTACGAGTACTCTTGTCTGTGCTAGTGTTGTGATACTATTTATGGTGGATCCTAATTTTGAATTCTGAAATTGTAAGTGGATTTGTGTTTTGAATACTCTTTCCTTTAACTGTCCCCGCCAGTAAAAGTCATTAGTTGTTGGTACTTGAACAAGCCAAACTCGTAATGCCGTTAGCTATAAGAATTTAAGTCATTAAGCCTTTCGTTTTACCAGAGCTCCACGAAGGTGAAAGTACAACTTTGTTCTAAATTCCTCCGATAGATGGCACCACCAGAGGATCTACTCTTACAATATTGATCTGGAGGGAAAGGAAATTTTCTCCAGACCATTACACCCATGGTAATTGCTCAACGACCGACCACAGGACTTTCGATTCCACAGATTTAACGAGCACGTATATCGGCATGTACTCGTTGGGTTTTTGGAGTTGGGAATGGAACCCCATCCTTCCGGACGAAAAGCCAATGCCCTAACCACGGCCCAAAAGTCACTAGTGAAACAGGTGAAGTGACCAAGGAGGCCACGTCGTTGTTGATCTTCTCAGGTGCAAACACCTCCTGCATACGTGACATTCATGATCTGAAGTGGGGTATTTTGGACTGTCCTGCTGAAAGTGACATTACTGAAGCTTCTCTCCAGGGAAATTTGAGTAAAATTCTTCTCATATTCCCAAATCTAATTCAGTGTTCATTGCCATCTTAAAGAATATGGGCCCTGACGCAGTGATTTTGTAGCCAAAAACACGAAATATAAAAATATAAACAAATAATTGTAAGAATTCAATATTCTAATATGGAATTATATTTCGCACTCTGTGCTTTAAAGGTGTTTTTCTATGAAAATAGTACTCCAAGTTATTAAAAATCACTAAATTTATTTCATCTTAGGACACATTAGAACTCATTAAAAAATGGTTCATTCGACTTTAGAACGTGTTCGATTCACACCACTATTTGTAATAATCTTGAATCCATTTTAAGTATGGTCCCTTTTTAATCATTCCTCGCAAGGAAAAAGTGACAGTAAAATGAAAAACAAACTAAACCAACGCATTAACAACCTGTTGGATGGCATGTTTTGTTCTTAGTTTGGAATTAGAATCAATTTTCTCAGGATCTTATATCGGGATTCATTAAGTTGAGCGCGTTCTTTGTTTCCAGTATCTGCAGATGTTAGTTATTGTCGTTTCTGTAAGTGCGTCAATAATTCCATTCTCAACAGTTGACCTTGAAAACTGAATGTTTACTCTGTTGGATGAACTCGGTCATTTGCCCTGTACAGTCACGGGAAGTGATAAGGAATAATTCATCATTGCTCGCAAGGTGACGATGCGCCATTTTTATTTAAATGTAACATTTATGGAAGCTTAAAAACTCGTATTTAAATTCGCTTGTTTTCTTAATATTTCATCTACTACTCATTATAAATTCGGAAAAGGTACATTGAATCGTGAGGTTTGTATGCTGAATTCGAAACAAAAACACGTTTTGTTTATGCGTTGTGAATTTCGCATAGATTGCCGTGTTTTGAGTAAAGGATTGTTCTAGAGTGTTAGACGACCAAGGATTGTTAACAATTGTACACTTTTATAAAAATGCTAGAAAAGAATTTGTAATAAATTGATCGCAAAATTTAAGAAAAGATTCTAAATTAGGAAAAAAAATTTTTTTCAATAAAAAATGATTAACACTTTTAATTATTTACAATTTAAACAGAATTTACAAATAAAAGCGATTAATAAAGTTTGTCTCTTTATTTTCTATACTAAAATGAATTTGAACCTAAAATTTGAAGTTAATTTCGAATCATTGCGATCATCTATATCCGAGCTTGGAGTATAACTGAATAAAACTAATATATATATACGAGGGTCACTCTGAAATTTTTGAGATACAACTAGGTTTTTAAAGTTATACTTACAAAATTTTAGGTGTGCTCAAAGTAGTCTTCTCCAGCATCAATGCACTTTTGTAGACGAATTTTCCACAGATTAAATGCCTCAAGCCATTCATTTCTTGGAATAGATGAAAAGAATACATTTATAGCCACATCAATATCTTCTTCTGAATAAAAACGACGTCCACGTAAGTTCTTTTTTAGATTAAAGAATAACCAAAAGTCGCACATAGCTAGATCAGATGAATACGGCGGATGTTCGATCACTTTAATTTGTTTTTGTTTAAGAAACTCAACTGTTAATCCGGCTGTATGTGAAGATGCATTGTCATTGTGAAGCATTAGTCCCCTAACATTCAATTCTTATAGAATTTCTGGAAGACATTTAGTGGTATACCAGTTTGCTGTTAGTGTCTTGTCCTTCCAACTTGATGGCTTTGACCAATCCCGTATTTCTAAAGAAAACGGCATACATCACTGTTTTCAGTGCGCTAATTTTTTCATCATTGTCGGCGTGTGATCATCTTCAAAGACACATACTTTGCTTTTTTGACGTGTTGGAACGTCAAAAAACGGTATGTACGTTTCATCACCAGTTACAATTTTAAAAATGATGCGGTGGCCACCATCATTTAGCAATTTAAGAGTTTCTTTCCTGATTCTGAAACGCTCTTCTTTTTGGTGCTCAGTTAGATTATGGGGAACCCAATGGCAAACTAATTTTTTCATATGTACTTCTTCATGAATGATTTTGTGTATAGTTGCGGATCCATTGTTAAGTTCCTTTTGTATCATTTGATAGGTACAGCGATTATCATCCATTAACATTTTTCGTATGGCAGACACATTATCCGGGATTACTGCCGACGGCGGCCTTCCTGTGTGTTCTTCATCCTGAAGAAAATTGCGACCTCTTCTAAATTCTCCAAACCATCTGAATACAGTAGCACGAGCTGGAGATTCATCATCAAATACTAATTGCAACCGTTGAACGCATTCTTCTTGATTTAATCCCGCTTTAAAATCGTAGAAAATCATAGCGCGAAAATGTTCTCGCGTCAATTCCATTTCTCTTTAGTTTAAAATTTATTCTACGCTAAGCATGTTGAAGTAAGTCAGTAAAAAATCTTCTTTTGTGTTAAAATACTTTGTATTTTAAAATTAAACCGTTATTTTTATTTTGTAAATTCTCGTTTTCGCGTATCTCAAAAATTTCAGAGTAACCCTCGTGTATATATATACATCGCAACATACAGCCACTATAAGTTTTAATGTTTGGACTTTATGAAATCGCCAAATTATATTTCTTTATGATTTTGCGTAAAAAATTCTATATTGTCTTAAATTTAGGCAAAAGTGAACTAAGGCTTCACTTTAAGATAATAACTTCTAATGTTGTTGTTGTCGTATGACAACTAGGCTGGCATAATACGTTGCGCGACTCCACTTTTCCTACTGAACCATATTTTAGTGTATAAAATCCGACTTCCTCAGTACACATACGCTATAGGTACCCATTTATAGGGTAGTAACCATTCACAATCCATTCATACAATGAAAGGACAGAAACAGGATAAGATAGAGAAAGTGCATCCATGCCCGAACCGAGATTCGAACCCAGGACCTCCCTATCCGCAGTAAGGTACGCTGACCACAAGAGAATTAGTTGGACAGCAATAAGTTCTAATGAAACATATTAATAAACAAGTTAGTAAAAGAGGGATAAATAATTTATAATTTAACTTATTAATAAAAGTTTTAATTAGGCATGTTTAAACTGGAGTTGTATAAAAAATTTACTGCAAAGAAGTAACTAATTTTAAATTCCTAATAGTGGAAATTAATTATAATTCCAGTGTGTGATTCTTTTAGATAGGCGAAACCAACTTTTTTTTAAATACACACACACATATATCGCATATATATATATTAATTCCATCTGTGTAAAACTGTAATACTGATCCAACTTTCTATTGCAATTATACTAGGCGAGTCAAAAGTTCGTTGTTTTCAAAATTGCGTAAAAAAAAAAAAAAAAAAAAAAAGAATAATGATAAGTTTTCAATTCATCTTTCGAATTTACTTCACCTTTTGTTGTTAGACCATTCTCCTTTGAAGAATCGTGTTCGAAATCTATAAAACTGTAATACTAATCCAACTTTCTATTGCAATTATACTAGGCGAGTCAAAAGTTCGTTGTCTTCAAAACTGTGTAAAAAAGAAGGAATAATGATAAGTTTTCAATTCATCTTTCGAATTTACTTCACCTTTCGTTGTTAGACCTTTCTCCTTTGAAGAATCGTGTTCGAAATCTGGCTGAAATATGTACATATTGACCAATTAGCATAATTTCATTCTTTTGAGCAAAAAGTAGAGTAGTCCGTGATTTAAATAAAACAGGCAAATTATGTGTCCGCAACTTTTACCATGATCGCCACATTACCACATTACGTCGTCACATTACGCCAATTCACTGAAACGATTCCCGATGCAATTCTTTGGTCAAGACAGAATTATATTAATCGATGTTGTAAGATCGAAGTTCTATTACGATCACCTGACCAAAAGCCATTCAATTTCTTTGTGTGGCGTTAGTTGATAGGACTTGTATATTTTTCATCCGCTTCAAAATGTCTGAACATTCTATCTGTTATGGAGTTCCTGCTTTTCATTCTAATGCGCCATAGCTATCTTGAGCATATTGATGGCATTTTGAATGTTTGAAATGACATGAAAAAATGATTGGAATGTTCAGTTGTCTTGTTCATTGTGTTTCAGGTCGTCAACTCCCACTTTTGGTGAATTTTATTTAGTATTATTATCATATTATTTTAACTAATTTTGCTCTTTTTTGTTTCTAATAAAAATCCGACAATTTTGTGACTCCTTTCTTGCAAAAGACACAAATCTCTCTACCCTTTTATCCTTATTCCTACCCCCTTTTTAACCCATTTTTCAAATTTTAATGACTTTTGGGCTTACCCGATACTTACTGTGATACTGTGTTTTTTCAGATTTTTAAAATATGATGTAAATTAGTTGATGTTTAACTTTTTCAAAAGGCATTTTTTAAAATAAATAATATTTATTGCAGACAACACAAGTTACATAGGAACAGAAATTTAGGACTGAAACAGCGTGTCAACATATCATGAGATTTAGAGAGCAAGTGTTCTGTGTTCGGTTCAGATCTCACTGAGAGAATGTATAAACCACGCCTGCGAAGTGTGCTGATTGGTTGGGTATATCTTATGAAGTTAATACCATTGGCACAGAAATTTGATAGACAAGTTTTTAGTCTCATTTCTCAATTTTCAGTTTTGTTTCGCGAATTCAAGTGTTATGTAGAAGATCGAGAGTATCTCAAAAAAGATGTGAGGAGTCACCTCAATCTCTTAGTACCATGATGAGTCACCACAAAAACCTTCTGATAAACAAATTTTCGTATATATATATATATATATATATATATATATATATATATATATATATATATATTTCTCACTTTGAAAAGTTCTGTTTCTTTATTTAATTTGTGTATCAATAAATTAATTTTTATCATCCTTTGGTGATGCGTTTTGAGAATCAATTTTATTATTAAAAAAGTAAAAAGTAATATCAACAATTTCTATGCATTCGTCATTTTCCTAGAATATTTTGTCAATTCCAGTTGTAAAACCTTGTAAATATAATACTTAGTTAAATTTTTACTTAATAACAATTGTTAATCAAATATTTTTTTCATATACTTTTTCACAATATTTAGATAACTTTGTTGACGAGTAATAGCCGTAGAATAGAGATATTTAACTCTTTAGCCTTAAAGAATTTTAATTCTTTTGATTTAAAGAGATATTTAAATAAGCTATTATTCATCAACGAAAAAATAGTTTATTAACTCTTTCTTTTGGAAGGTGACATAAATGGAAAATAAAATAAGTAGTATTAAAAATGTTATCGCAACAGAAAATAACTTAAGTAACATAATAACATAATTTGTGTATAAATTAGACATTAATATTTACATAGAATTAATTAGACATAGAATTAATATTTACAAAAGCAATGAACTATTGCATTAGTCAAATTAAAGTTTAGAAAAACTTTTAACATTTTGCTTATAAAACATTTTTTTTAAACGTTATAACCCCATTTCTCTACCAAATAGTGCAGAACATTTATTTCATGATAAATTCTTGAGCTATTTTCATTATTTCTACCCTATCCATCAAAATTTCATGGCAAAATTGTATTGATCTTGAATTTTTTCAGATATTTTTAGGAGGCGTCTTGAAAACATACCTACAAAAAGTGAAAGAAAAAAAAATATTTAAAGTAATGTCCTTCAAATATATTATTTTGAAATAAAATATATTTAGTTGCTTAAAAACTTACGTTGCTTATGCATTTCACTTTTTGAAATAGAAAAATAGTAAAAGCAATAATTATGGTGGTTTTTTGTTACATTAATTTAAAATAATTTAATATTGTATATTTATTTGTGTTTATTTCCTGGTATATTAGTCAAATAAAACAGTTTATTTAGATTTAATTTCCGTACAGGGTCACAAAAGGTTTTTTCTAGTAAGTTGCCTTTATCATATTTTTTTTCATGATTATTTGTGTATTTGAATAATGTCAAAATGCTTATTCATTTGTTTCAACAAACATTAGATAAAGTGGTTATTTTCAGAATCGCAAAATATAACTGAATCATGTTTTTATCATTTTTTGTCGATCAACTGAATGCTTAAGATTTCAAAGATGCTATTTATTTACAATTTTCTTGAAATATTAGTTTTGGAAACAATTTTTAAAGTCAGTTTTCTTCAGATTCAAAATAGTGATTTAAAAATCTCCTTATCTACAACTTTATCATATTCCCCCCCCCCAAGTGATATTGTTTACGTAATTTCAATTGCTATTTATTTATTATTTTCTGGAACAGTTTTCAAAGATATAATATTTAGAATTAGTTTCCAAACCAGAATTGCAGGTCAAAACTCTTCAAATATACAGTTTTATTATTTCTTTTCTCCTAGGTATAACTTCACAATTTGATATTTTAAAAACGAAATCGTTTTCCTTATTTGGAATCTCAGTCAAATAAGCTATATGGAAACAATTTCAGAGGTACAACTGAGAAAAAAAAAAAAAAAAAGACACTGAACCACTGAAATCTCCGAGATATAATCATTGTTTTATTTATTTATATTTTTTAGATTAGTGGTATATGTAAGTTTGTCAATTTTCAACATGAATACCCATTTTTTTTAGTTGCATGTTTCTGATAATTTTTTCTGTTTTTTAGTTATACTTTACTTAAATCTTGTTTTATTTATAATATTCAAGTGTTAAGCATTAAATCACTTTGACAGGAAGGAAACTTCAAAACTTGCTAGTGCTTATCAATGTAAGCGACTATTTTCCCTTCCAAATCCGTGGCTATGTTGTAGTGTGTGATCTTAATTTTGATGTTGATAACAACCATGTGTTATCTTCTATCATTGGAGTATAAGTCGGAAGTTCTTAATTCATGTATTCTTCACCATAGTCTATATCTTGGATACATAAGTATTTGCCTTTTTATTTAACCTTAAATATTTTTTTTGTCTATCAAATAAAAACTGTTCAAATGGCAGAACAAAGCTAAAAACATTTTGTGAAGTATGGCTTGAAAAGAAATGAATCAAAATCGAAATGACTTAGGTAATTTTTAATTTAATCGAACAAAAGAAACAAAATAAAAAACGATTGGAGGTAAAATATTGAGTCTGATTAGTAACAAAGTTTTTGATGACACTTTGTGTTGAAAA